>OY979705.1:33713926-34022926 GCA_963855925.1 Inga laurina
TTACTTAATACTAGAAACTTATAATAAACCCCACGCATTTTTTAGGGAGAAATACTTACATGCTACAGGAGTATCATGTCATCTAAGTTCTGTCTAATAAAAACATAACACTTATATATTTTAATCCTAGTTAGTTGATGAGTCATCTGAAAAAAAAATTCAAATTTCATCTTGTTTTTAAGAAAAAAAATTTTTAACGAAATGATCAACCAATATTTTTCTTAAAAAAAAAGATGAAATTTAAATGTTTTTCAAATACTCATCAGCAAACTAGGATTAAAATGATTTGAGTTGTTATGTTTTTATTAGACAAAGTTTAAATGACATGATACTTATAGAGTATACATGTAAGCATTTCTCTTTTTTTAGGAGGTGTTCCTTTTTTTTTTTTTATACGACTTTTAGGAGGTGTTCTGTAATAAAGCATATGAGCGAGTATTTAATGGATGAACAATACTTAGATCAAGTTCCTTACATCCATTTTGTCAAGTTCTCCAATTACATGTGACCATGTGTCATATTTTTTGAATTATTATCATTTAATTATAAACTCACATGAAAAAAACAGGACACATGGTTTTATGTGATTGGTGAACTTGATGTAATGGATATAAGGAACTTGCTACAAGTATGATTCTTAATGAATCATTACTGTAGCTAGCTAGTTTCTTTGTTAATTCTGGCTTATCTTTTAATTTAAAAAATTGATATGACTATTTCTTTCCTTTGTCCAGTGAAAAGTATTACTAATTGCAAAAAATATTTACATTTCCCTTTTATTTTACTATCCATTATTTAATTGAAGTATATAGAAAGACTTGAAATTTCAAGATTCATATATAATGTCCTGTAGGCAACTTTTTGAAGAACAAAAGAAAGTAATGATAGGGTGTACATCCTTAAAATCTGGATTCAATTAAATTATGAACTTGGCATTTTTTTTCACTACCTTTATATAAATTATGAAGATTAAAATGATAAAAAAAATTCTATTTTAGTTCATTTCTGACCTCCTTTACTTGGCCTGCTTGGCAGAAAATAACGAATAATTAAGCTTCTTGAGGCACTAAAAATTGAGCTAAATGAATGTGTCAAAGAAAACTTATCCAAAGTTAGCATATGATATTTTTAGTAAAATAAAAGTAGCATCTGATTGTTGAATTGAACACAGAAAGACCAAGCAAGTGCCAGAAAACCTTATCTTCTAATTCAACTCTCATTCAGATCCTATTCTTTGGGGCAATAATATATTCCTCCTTTGTCAATTTGAAGATAAATATAGTTTTTTCTTTGACTCTATTGCTTAAAACGTACAAATGCCACTAGCTGTAATCTATTTGAACACGTAACTAATTCTTTTGACACATTCTTGATCCGTTTTTGAAGATTATTAATTATAATTAAAGGAATTTACAATATATATGTATATTAAAAGAATGAAAAGAAAAACCAAATTTTTCTCTCTGAAATATTATAGAAGTATATTTTAAAATTAAAAGGAAAACCCAATTAAATTATTAAATTCCAAAATTAATTGTAACCTTTTATATTTGCGTTTATCTTGTTCGTCTAGCTATGAAGATTGCTGAAGAATGAAAGATATTGTTTTAAATTAATTCAGTTGGTACTAATAATCCTTGTTTTGTTATGAATTAAAGTACATATACTAATTAGTGTGCTAACTCAGATTTGTATGAGTGGTAAACAAATTGTTAGGAATTCAAATTCTAACCTTTAAATATTTAACAGCTTAGTTGAGTGGCCTGCCTTTTACCTCCTCAAATTTTAAATTAGAGAAGCAAAATATAATTTCCAAAAAAACTGTTTAGATATGCCTTATATTCTTATAATATCTATGGCTAATTAGTTGGTTGATACATATACTTTAGATGAGATATGGTCAATATCATAGTATTCAATATTATTTATCAGTCAAAATATGACTGAATTTTGAAGACTGAAGATATATTATACAATTATGAATAAATAAATATAATATTTAAGGTTAAACCAACCGACAGACAAGGAGAAGAAACAGGAGATGGTTTACTTGGCTTGGAATTGAAGGAATATCAATAACAGGTACGGCAGTTAGAACCACTCTCTGTTACGGAGCCAAAAATTTACATATTTTTTTTTTCTATATTATTGAAAATTGCATCTGAAGACCCAATTTTAACAAAAATTATGTTATGACATTTTATTGTCAAGTTTAATGGAAGTTACTGCCAACTTTGAGTAGAGCTCATAACTTTAATTAACTTTTGTTAGTAGTTTTTTCTTCAAAAACATAAAAATAACTTCCAATCGATCTTATTACATTTACGTTTTGATATTTGTTAAGACATAGCTTAGATAACCAATTTAAAAAGAGAATGAAAACTAGTAAAATTAGTCATTTATAATAAATATGTGTTGATTTATCTAAATAACAATTCACGTTGAAAAATAACCTCGTGTTGATGGAAAGCGCCATTAATATATATAATGAATAGAATTGTTTGGGAAAAGAATTATACATTTAATTATGTGACAAAGTCAATCAAGGTTTTACTCTTCTGATCCTATATATGAGGTGGAGAAATTTTTTCTTTTATCTTATTTATAAGTCATTTTTATTAAATTTTTCATATGAAGCGCAATTTTATCCTTCATTAATTATTGTGTAAACTTTGTTCTTATGTGGTATTATTTATGTTAAATTGGGGTAAAGTTTGAAATTTGTTAAATTTATAGATAGAGTTAATGAGATTTAAAATTTTTCTTAACTTTTGGTGAAACATGTTAGAAGAGACTTATAAATAGGACCAAATGAATACATTAGGATCAAAACAACACTTCCACAAACTCTTCAGCTGAGAGAAAATATTTATGTTCTTCAATAAGTTTGAGTGAAAAATTATTGTAGGAAAGAGACAGATACCAAACATGAAAAATGCAAAATCACATAGAGGTCTCCCAATTTCAATAATTCTTAAGAGATATGAGATCCTAAAATAGGATTTTCAAACTTCTGGCAAAAAGACACAAATGACTTCATAATTTTTTCAAAAAAGTAACAACCCCTCACCGGCAAGCTACCAACCGGAGGTTTCTTTGGCAAAGTGGTGCAGCTAGGAGGGATTTGATCCCACCACCACTTGCATGCCAAAAACATTGGTGGCTCACACCAAAAACTTTCAATACATATATTAGACACCTTAACTCCTTAGTTTTAATAGCACCTCATTCACAAGTTTTATATAGTCCTTCATAATTCATTAGCTATTATCAATTTTTGTTTACCAAGTAATAAATATATAATTTTAGGTCATTTACAAGTTTTGTATAACCATTCCTCATATTTCATTAACACCAACTTTTGTTTAAGAAATTTGAGGAATGTCTATATAAAGCTCGTGAATGAGGTGCAATCAAAACTAACGAGTCGACTAATTATATAATTTTCTGCATGTGTTGAAAGTCTAGGCCACCAATGGTTTTTACCATGCAAGTGGTAGTGGGATCAAATCCCACCTCCACCACTTTATCAAAGAAACCTTCCATCAGTAACCAGCTCGCTCGCGGCCAGCGCCAGTGGGGCTATGGTGTTGGACAAGGATTGTTAATTTATTTTCTTTAAATAAATATGAGGCTATTCGTGTCTTTTTCATGAATTTTGAAATCCCATCTTGACATCTCATGAAAATTATTGAAATTGGGAGCACCTCTATGAGATTTTGGATTTTTCATGTTCTTTATCTGTCGTTTTCCCTTTCATTTTTATGCATACAGATAAGATTCCCATTTTCACATGGAAAAGTGATTTTCAAGTTAACATTTGCGCAGCCTGCTGGGCTCATAGAAGTAATTTTCTCTTTAAGACAAATTAATTAATTATGGAGACAAACTTCTAGAGGAGAGGAAACAGAAAACAAATAAATGTTTGGAATTACGGTTTGACTAACAGTTGTGTGGCAGAAAAAGTCTGTCACCTTCTCATCGTCCTTCCACTTGTCACAAGTCACCACACTCCCTCACAGTCAAACAACAGCTTCGGTTCTTTCATAATCCTTATCTCATTTTTTTTTAAAAATCTTATTTACACCTTTAGATTAAAAAAAATATTGGTTCAGATTTTATATTTTATAAAACTGTTACTTAAACATAAATAAATAAATTTAAACTGTTAAAATCTGATCTGCATAATAATTGATTATTGCAATACAAATTAAATTTTAAAAAAATTAAATTATAAAATACTGTAATAAAACTTTTAGAAAATATTAAATAAGAACTATACATTTTTTAATCTGAGAGTGAAAATGTGATTCTAAAAAATAAAAGATTATGAAAGTATCCTCTCCTATCGAACAACTCTCACATTCATATCTATCTCTCTCTCCCTCGTCCACAAATTCATCTTCAACCATTCCTCTCTCACTAAAAATCCGGCCTCTTAATCACCTCTCAATTTTAACTTCAATGAGAACCAAATAACCCATCTTCCTCTTTCTTCTGCTTGTTCTATATATCTTCTATTCTTAATTAACCCCACCTTCCTTTCTTTCCTTCCTCCTTATCCATTTAATTAATTTCCCTTTCTTTTTATCCTCATTACTTTCTTTAGTTTAATGCCTTTTGTCTCTCTCTCCATCTCCAATCATCTGATTGTATATGGCTTTGACCGTCGATCAGCAACAATCAAACTTAAAGCATTTCTGTAAGATCTGCAAGAAAGGTTTCGGGTGTGGGAGAGCGCTCGGTGGACACATGAGAGCGCATGGCATCGGGGACGAGAGCTGGAACCTCGATGACGATGAGGATGCCGCGAGTGATTGGGAAGAAAAGTATGGCGGAGGCGGCGGCGGAAATGAGCCGCCGAGCACAAAGCGTACATATGCTCTAAGAACAAACCCTAAAAAGAGTTGTAGGGTATGTGAACATGGAAAGTGCACTACCGATGAACACGTGGAGTCGTCGCCAGTTTCTTCCCAGATGTCCGATGGCGATGACGATGGTGATGGCGAGAGAGGTTGCGGTTGGTCTAAACGGAAGAGATCATTCAGAGCAAAAGTTGGTACGTTCAATTCTACATGTCCTTCAAGTGAAGAAGAAGACATGGCCGCCAACTGTCTCATGATGTTATCAAACTCCAATGTCGGTCATCTCGCCATCACCGCCGCAGCCACCGAGCCCGAGGAATCTAGTGCGTCGGCGAGCAGAGATGAGGAGAGAATAAATCCCATAAGCTTCATCCCACCAATATCTTATTGTGTTCCTGCCGTAGTGGATCACAAAGCCAAAAGTACGGCGGTTCCTAAAGGGTTATTTGAATGCAAAGCATGCAAGAAAATCTTCAATTCTCATCAAGCATTAGGTGGCCATAGAGCAAGCCACAAGAAAGTTAAAGGCTGCTTCGCTTCCAGAGTCGATAACCTTGAAGATAAAGACGATGATGTCATAACTCATGAAGAGTTTCTCCCCACAAAGTCAAACTTAATGGCTCATCAAGATCATCATCAAAACAATGCCACCTTATTAATGGCGTCCTCCTCGTCCAAAAGAAAATCCAAAGTTCATGAATGTTCTATATGTCACCGGACTTTCTCGTCAGGACAAGCCCTAGGAGGACACAAGAGGTGTCATTGGATCACACCAAACGCACCAGATTCGTCCACATTGGCTAGGTTTCAGCAGTTTCAAGACCACATAGAGCGAATGAATCAGATTCCCAAGTTTGATAACTCGGAGCCACTCGATCTAAAGCTCGATCTCAACCTTCCGGCTCCAGCTGACGATCCGGCACGGCGGAACTTGGCGACAGAAATTTTCTTGCAGCCATGGTTAGGAGGGACGACGAGGACAAAGGAGAAGGATCAAAGTAGTAATATTAACAATAATAATACTTATAGTCAATGTCACAGCCCCAGCAACCGCGAATTACCCCACCATGAAACTGAAAACGACAAAAACGAAGAAGACAAAAATAATAACAATCACAGAACTGTGTCGAGGGAAAATGTTGAAGATGAAGCTGATAGTAAAGTGAAGAAGTTAGCGAAACTAAGTGAGCTAAAGGACATGAACATAGGAGGGAGTTCTTCCCCATGGTTACAGGTGGGGATTGGTTCAACCACTGGTGTGGGAGCTGAACCATAATCAATATTTTTTTACACACAGGACAAACACAAATACATCCATGTGAAGATCGATCTCAATATTCAATAATGGATCGGATTTGGTTTTATTTCTTGTTTCTTTCTTTTTCGTTACCTTTTTGTTGTGATACTGTGAAAACTGTAATTATGACAATCACGTAACTATAATCATACAGTTTTGATTTTCTTTTTCTTTTAGTTGGTACAATATGTTATTTTTGTATTTAAAACTTTTTGAAAGATATTGTGGCACTTGGGACAAAAGATAGAGTTATATATAGTATTTGTTCTCCTTCTCTCGGTGTTCTCTTTTCGTTCAATTGATTATTACAAGTCTGAAGTTCAGAGATATATAAAACATATCCCTTTCGTGAATGAAAATATGATCAAACGAAACAAAATCCAAATTATGCTTGTTGCTATTGTACATATCAAGTAGATTGAAACTTTTAAGAAACTTTTGAAGCAAAAATATAACTTTGATTGTGTAATAACTTATGAGATCTAAATTGTTTGAAATTAAGCATTTGAAAACGTACATTAAATCATAACTCTTAACTCGGTTGAGAATATTCTAAAAATATATTTTTCAATTAAAATTTATATCAAAAATTTACCCTTCACCATTAATAATTAACAAATTTAACTGAAATTGTTTAAATACTTTAATATTTTTTATTTTTCTTAATTTTATTTTTAAATAGTTATTTGTTCAATGTTCGTATCATTTTGGGACAAAATTTCTGTAATTTAATTAACGTGGATAAAAAATAATTAAAATTTAATTACTTACAAAATATATTTAACTATATGTGTTTGTAAATATTTTTAGCAGAAAAATGTGTATAAATACTTTAAATTTTATTTTTAAATGATTTATATAATCTCTCAAATTCACGTCATTTATAGTATATTATGAACAAAAATATTAGTTTAGTATTTTTTTAACTATTTAAAAGAAACTTAAATCAATATGTTCCAATAAATGTGATGAAAAAGTAAAATTAAAAATTTTATAATTTTAATCAATTTTATATTTTGTAACATATTAAAAGCTTGAAAATATATGTATTAGCATTATTTTTTGGCTATATAAAAAAAGTAGTTTTTGTGAAATATAAACGTTTATTGATCAAAACAGAAGTTTAATAATGAAACTTAACAGTTAACTAACCATTGGGTTGGTGAAAATAGAATCTCAAAATATAAGGAATATGTAAAATCTCAAATTTTAATCTTGAGATTTAGAGTTAACCAAGCTCTAATTGAAAAGGAAATTCAGGCATCAAGTTGTTGAATTTTGATGTTTTAGGCTTAGAAACACTAAGATTGTTTATTAGTGATAATATCTTTAGATTTCTTGAGTAGTCTTGGAACTTGGGAATTTTTAATGATAAAATGATATTGATATTTTTTAGTGCTTCTATTTGCATTGGAAATTAGACATCCCAAACTTTCCAAAGAGCACTAACTTATAATTTTTAATTTGGAGATATGTAGAATTAGTTAGGAATTGTTCAAGTTTGACCTTTTTTCTCTAATTTCTTCACTGGGGGTGAGTGTCGCAGAAATGCAGAGGTGCTCTGTGTCATTTGTTAGGGCGTGCACTCGCCAGGCTGAACGCGAAATTTTTAAAAATAATGTTCCTAACTTAATTATACTCCTTTTCTCTTATATTTTCATAATCCTGAAATGTTGAAAGTTGATATTTTTAAGGATTTCAAAATGGGTTAGATTTTGACCGAACCTTTTGAGTTTAAATGGGTTGTTTGGACTAGATGAGATGTTTAATTGGCTTGGTTTTGTTAGATTTAAGGTTATATGGAATTTTGAGCTAGGTTTGATATTAGAGTTAAATTTTTGCCAAGTTATGATAATGTGACGAATGGAAATGAGTTTTAATGGTTGTATTATGTTAATATGAGTTAGATTAATTGAGGTTTAATCAGTTTAGATCGTTGATTGGACTTGATTTTCTCAAATAGTATTTTGAGGTTGGAACCCCAAGTGGGAAATTGGGGATTTTGATTGAATTGAGTAACTTGAAATTAATGGTTGGTTTAGAAAAGTTGTCTGAGTTATTGGAATTCTACGTTTGATGAAGGGATGATTATGTTTGGTTTTTAGTAAGAGACGGGAATTATAGAAAAACTTTAAGCCTTTAATTTGTTGTTGTTAACCACTCGATTTTCTTGTAAATTAATGTGTGGTGATATTTGATTGTTCTAGATTGATTGTGAATTGTTGGATCAGTGGTTCAAGCATGTATCCCATAGTAACTTGCCCATGGGTCTTACCAGCAGAAATAGGGCAGTTCAGATAGATTGATGGGAGGAAGCTTGGGACTCTTAAGGTATTGATATCTTGATTTATATTCAAATTTGATTTAATGTTTTAATTGTTCAATTGGGCACCTCATGAGCACATCTTAATATTCATGATGAGTCGGATAGTTAGTTTCTGAGATTTTTGTCTTTTCCTGTTATTCTTTGAACAATTTGTAGGTGATATAGTTCTTGTGCCAGTACATCAAATAAGGTTCCGAAGACTTGATCGTCTAGATATTCATTTGGATAGCCTCCTTTTCTCAATTATGTGCTGTATTATCGTAGATTACCACAATATATCTCATTTTGTATAGTCTGATGATTATTGCTACTTTTGATGAAATTGTAATTGGTTAGAATGCTGATAGAAGGACAAAGGCCTTTAGGGATGCATGTGAATGTTATTTGTGGATCCACAATGACTAAGGCAACCATGAATATCAAAACAAGATCTTTCAAATAAAACCCAGCTTCCCTTGCGTTTCTTAAAGCAAGTGAATGTATAGTTTGAAAAAAAAACTATACAAGGTAGTATTTATCAAGCCTTATCTAAATAGAATCAACACTAATTGTTAACTGACACTAGTATTTTGAAGCTGCAACCAATATCAGCAAATTTTTAAATGGGTATTTGCTGGAATATTTAGTAAATCAAACCTGATAAATATATTTATTGCAGAACATGTACTAACATTTACTATTGATACACACACACATTTTCCTTTGTGGGAATCTTTTTAAATTAGGTTGATTCAAAATATAGGACAATGACAATGACAATGGCATGTGAAATTATGGAAATTTTGAAGAAGTTATTGATTAGAGTCTGATATGATTCAGAAATGATTTTGATATTAGTCTTATTGTCAATGTTATATTTTGGGCTTTGAGAAGCTCAAGGCCCAAGTGCTGTTTTGATAAATTGCTGTAAAAAGGAGTTTTGTTTTAATAACCATGTTAGGTGGATTGTGTCTTTTTAGCTTTTATAACATAGTGTAGTTAGTGAAATAATAAGAATTTTTTTAGGGAAAATCACTCCTAAGTCCCAAGCAAGCAAGGTATTATCAAAAAGGTCCCCTGATTATAACCCTAAAAGCGTGTTTTTACAACCAGTTGAGTGTGTTTTACAACCTCCAGAGACCTTTTTAATAATATCTTGCTTGCTTGGGACCTAGGAGTTAATTTCCCAATGTTTTATTATCCATGATAGCTTTCAATGATTAGTTTCTCAGGTTAATATAATCTTTTATCCTTTAAGTTTGTCATCATTTTGGTTTTAGTCCCTCAAGTTTTAAACCAGATGTTTTGGTCCCTCAAATTTTATTCCGTTAATGCATTGGTCTCTATCATTAAATAAAAATCTGGATAATTTTGCCTCTTGAGGGACCAAAACCGAAATAAAGGCAAACTTGAGGAATCAAATATTATATTAACCCCTTAGTTTCTCACATTTTTATCATGGATATGTTAATTAAGTGGTATTAATCCTCTTTAACTATGATAGCTGTTTTCAAATGATTTAGTTTCAATATTCTCTATCATGGTTAACTTCAATTTGAATGAGAAATTTTTTATAACTATAGTAGCTTCTAGAATGTTTAGGACCTGTTTGGTACAAGGAAGATCTGGAAAGGGAAGGGAACATGCACAAGTTCCCTCATTTGATATGCAATTTTGGCCCAATCTTCTCGGAAACTTAAGTTCCTGGGCCCACCCTGGACCCATCAATATTCCCTTATTCATGGGAAGATGAGATCCCACCAAAATTGGTGGGATTTTAAGTTCCTTTAGTGGAGGAAGATCCGAAAGACAAATATACCGTAAAAATATTTAGATTAAAAAGCGAAAAATTTGAATTTACTACAGAATTCACTTACATATTTGAATTTTTAAGGATTCCCTCCTTTCAAATTGGTGGGATTTACTACAGAATTCACTTACTATAAAATTGGTGGGATTTTAAGTTCCTTTAGTGGAGGAAGATCCGAAAGACAAATATACCGTAGAAATATTTAGATTAAAAAGCGAAAAATTTGAATTTACTACAGAATTCACTTACATATTTGAATTTTTAAGGATTCCCTCCTTTCAAATTCGAATTTCATCAATAAATTTGAATTTTTCAGGATTCCCGCTTTGCAAATTCGAATTTCTACAGAATTTGCTTATCATATAAAAAAATAATTTCAATTTCATTAATAAATAAAATAATTTTTTATTTATTTAAATTATAATTTATATTTTATTCATTTTATTTAATTTTTAAATTATTGTACTACTAATTATTTAATTTATGAATTGAAATAAAAATTTAATTAACATATAATTATTAATTTATGTTTAGGGTAAAAATGGCTATTTCTCTTTTTTTCCCCCAAGTTCCACCCTTAATTTTCTTCCTACCAAACAACTCATCTTCTATCACCCTTTACAATCTTCCTTTCCCTTCCTTTCCCTTCTCTATGCTCCTTTCCCTCCTCAAACTTTCTTCTTACCAAATAGGCCCTTAGTTGAACCCACCCTGCTATGGTTAGTGTTTGAATAATTATAAAACAATTGTGAGAGAATTTACGGGTTGCTTATAGGAAAACGAAAAGTTAAAAATGGACCCACTGGCATGATTATAACACAATTGTGAGAGGATTTTTTAGGGGCTTGCTTACAAACCTTGCAAAAATACAAGGATCAACTTGGATAATGTAGATGACCGGAGGTAGTGACTAGAAAATTTTCAAACTATAGCTTCCATCTGAAAACCTTAATGAGTTACGGGCACCAAATTATATGTCTAATTAATGCGTCTGATTCTATACATAGAGTGTATTTTAATTTAAAGCATTATAGTCATATTACAAAATATGTTTAGGTGATGTATAAGTAATCCTATATGATTGTATAATGGGAACATAACAAGAGAAAAAACCTTAGAAATATCGAAAGGACAAAGCAAGGCGTCAAATTTATCAAATACAATTTGGAATATTGAAATGTTGTGAAATGACACCACTACACTCACTTTTTAATAAATAAAAAGCCCCCTTAGCACTGTTGAATATATGGATCCTAACAGAACCAACCCTTAGAGAAAAAGCCTTCTCATTCATGGATATTGTAAAAGCATGTTGGGTCTACTTTATTTCTAGAAAATTTCATGGATATTGTAACTCATTTGACTAGACACAACCATGTCACAATCAATCTTTCTCAGATCAACCTTCAGATTCAATGTAATGACCCAATTTGGGATTAAGGGCTAATGACTCTGATATTGATTGTAATTAGTGTAATTAAACACTTTTGGTGAAATATGATGTAAATTTGATATAAGTGTTTTTGGAGATTAAAGATCAATGGTTGAGATTTATTGACCATGTGTAACACCCCAAATTTTATATTCACCAAAAATATTGTAATTATTTGGAGAAACTCAATAAAATGGTGAATATTCATGAATTTGGAATTTATGAATTTTATAAATGTTCAATTTCACGGGAAATTGGGCAAAAATGAATATGGAATTAATTTGGGTGATTTAAAAAGCCTAATATTAAGGTCCAAAAATGAAGAAATATTAGAGAAAATATTTGGTCCAAACATAGATAGAAATTGGCCAAACAAAAATAAGAGAAGAAATTGGATTAAAAAGATAATGGCAAAATCGTAATTTTGCCAAATTATCACAAAATTAATTATTTTTCCGATTAATTGAAGATAATTTCAATTAATTCCGGAAAATAAAAGGAAAATTATATTTAGAATATTTTGGTCAATTTAATATGAATTTATGGAAAATTTGAGCAAAAATGCAATTTTGACCAAAATTGAGACTTTACGTGTTTATGTAACCGAAACAAGTTGTGAAGCCAATTGAGACCTTAGGGAGGGACCCCTAGGTGTCTCCTACATGTGGCATAAATAAGGAAATATTGGTTGGACATGATGGCATGGTTACATGAATGTAGGAAGTTATGTAATAAAAATTAGTTTTAGAATTGTTGGAAAATTCCATAAATCAGTAAAATTATATATGATATTATAATATATCATTCTCATCTTCTTCATTTAGCATTTCACGCACAAAACAGCAGCTGAAAGTGAGAGAGAACGTTCAGAATTTTAGAGAGAGAAAGGAAAAGAAATCTCACAAGGTAAGCCGATTTCTCCGACGATTTAGCTCCTAACGCGTATAACTCCGACCCTAAGCTACTCCTCTTTGTTCTTTAAGGTTTGGAAGCTCAAAATCTGTTGTGGAACACCTAGGGTTTTCAGCCATATTTGGAAAAAACTTGTGAGAGCTTGAGGTAACTTTCAAACCTTCGTATATTACCTATTCTGGCTACTGTGGGCAATTTAATCTGTGAAATTTCGCCGGATTGCCGTTGGTTTTAAATTTTGGGAATTGAGTTGCCTAAGGGTTATGCTGCCCAATTTTGGTTCAAATGGTAGTTATAACCTAATGTAATAGTGAATTAAGTGGTTAGGAGTAGAAAGGAACATGTTTACGGAGCCGAAATCGTAAAACCCCGATTTTTCCCTGAGAACTCATAAATTTTGGCCAGCTCTAGAAATGGGTCTTAGAGTTGGATTTTCAATGATTTGATGGTTCCATTGAGTTCAGGAGCGAAAACTAGGTGGGGTTACAGTTGGTCACTTTTTCGGAAAAGGCCGAAAAAACATAATTACGAAAACGCCCCTAAAACCCTTAGAGTGGGGCTGCCAAGGGAAAATTTGTAATTTAACATTGAATTTGCTAATTCCGAGTCTGGAAATGGATTTCTTGGGTGGTAATAAGCTAGAATTTTGGGAAAGATGCAGCCGGAACGGGTACGGCGGGCCCGGGCCGGGTCCCCGAGGGCATTTTTTTAAATTTTCATTATAGACTCATATAACCCCAAGAAACACTATGGAAGTGTCTAAATGGTGCATTTAGAATTATAGGATTCGATATTTGCCCTATTCGTGATCCACCTGCGCTAGAGCATAATCGGAAAGAATAAGGTAGTGACTCCTCTCTTATACTTTGTGTGAAACATTGTATGTATGTTTGTCGTGTATTGAGAATACATTGTGACATTGTGATGCTTTGTGATCACAGCGAAAGCTGACGCCTAGTGAATACTTTGTGAATACATTGAGATCGCAGCGAAAGCTGACACTTAGAGTTTACAGCCATGAGTGCTGTCGTTTGTGGTGTGAACCACGTTACATTGTGATGTTGCTAACATGACCTTATATGCTTTGTGTTTATGCACTGTATGAGTGATTTGTTACTACTGGGATTCTCTTGAATCTCATTCTTTCCAATGACTAACATTTCAGACAGGGCTAGTGGCGCTAAAGAGAAGCGAGCAACCCAGAGCGATTAGAACCCCTTCAGGGTATATTTGATTGTAGGGTGTTGGTTATCTTCTTTTGAACTTGGGATTACTGTATATTTTGGAGATGTAAATATTACTGTTGATGTTGGTTATGTAATCCCCTAGTGGAGACTTTTAAACCCTCAGATTATATATATATAGAACCCGGGAGTTGCCGGGGATTTGGTTATATACTCTGATGTGTGTGAATGTAAACTAACTGCGCAGGTAATTATATTCTAATTTTGAAATTGAGACCAGGATAGAGAAGAGTTTTTGAAAGTTTTTGGTGAAAATCCTACTATAGTGTAGGAATTTGAAGTGAGTTTAAGCTATCCGACGGTCTCTAAACCAATTTAATTATGTGATATCGAATTATAATAATGTGGTTAAAGGTAGGGGGTTACACCATAGGTTGGAATCATATGCTTTGCGTCTAGGTGAGCTCATGATGGAAGTGGATAAGATGTTGCCAAGTGGCATTTGGTGGACAATTGGATGTGGCACAAAAGACAAAAATTTACTTTTTCTCTCTCTTCTCTCTCCTATTCGGTGGAGGGCATAGATCAAGGGAAAAAGTGCATCATTATCATTATCTCCATTTCTCATCATCTCTCTCATCCTTCGCCCATTTCTGATGACCTTGAAGGTAGAAAGAGAAAAAGAAATCTTTGATTTTGGGTGAGTAATGGTCCTCCTATGCTCAAATCCTCTTTACTAAATTTTTTTATAGTTTAAAGAGCTCCATTTTGGTTGTTTCAGAATTCTTAAAGGTGGTGGTTAGTGTGTTGAAGCAATTTGAAAGTTTGAGAATCAAGATTCTGGATTTGGCAAGTTGAAGAGGTAAGGATTTAATGCTTGTTGGTATATTTATTGTGATTTTTGGGTTAAGTTTAGTAAATTTGGAAATTTTCCCTGGTTTTATGCCCATTTTGGAATGTGTGAATTTCATAGTGATTGATGTTAGAATTAGTTCATTGTGAAGTTATTTGAATGCTAGTTGTAGTTTTAAAGTTTGGAAGTGTATTGAGTGGAATTGGGTATTGTGTGTCATAGAGACCCAAGTGTATAGTTGTGGTTAAAATGGTGTTTGGATGTTTTGGAGGTTACCAATGGGTTCCCTATGTCATTTTGAGTGAGTATGAGCTTTGTGTGGAGTTTGGGAACCAATGGGTGTGATTTTGGCCAATCTGAGAATTTCTGTCAGTTGCTGCGATCTGGGCAATCTGATAGTATCACTCAAGTGAGGGAGGAACCTACTCCAGTGCTGCTTTATGTTTTACCTTTCCCTTTGTGTTTTTCCTTGATTTTTATGAAGAAAGCTCAAGTGCACTTCTGTAACCGTGAGTGATGTTGAGGATCACTCAAGTGAGCATAGGTTCACTCGAGTGAAGTTTTGAGTTCATGTTAAGAGCTGTGTCTCAGGTCCTCACTCACTGGTCAGTGTTCAAGAGTATGTTCTGACACTCACAAGTGAAGCCCTCTCACCCGAGTGCCAAGGGTAGTGCTTGAGTGAGCTATTCCCTCTGTTGTTGAATGTGCTCTCGGGTTCTAACATTATGTGTTGCACTTCCGGGGGCTTGAGTGGATTTGGAGTCATCACCCGAGTGTGAAGTCTTATGCTCGAGTATTGTGAGCAATTTCTGGTCATGGTTATTGCTCACTGTGAAACACTCGTGAGTGAGAACCAGTCTCACTTGAGTGCAAGTCTCACATCACTCGAGTGAGGTCATCTCCACTCGAGTGAGCCAGCTGAAAATCATTGTTCCGTTTCCAAAAAAAGAGTCTTCAGGGTAGTTTCTTCCAACCCTTTAAGTATATGTTTAGGCCTATAATGATCACCTATAGAGTCCTAAATGATAACCAACTTAAAGTATTATAGAAATAAGTATTTGGGAAAGAGATTAATCAATTGTCCCTAAATTGGTATAGGATTTGATATCTATCAGACGTGTGAGCCCACTATGCTGAAGAACGTCAGGAAAGATACAGGTAGTGACTCCTCTCTTATACTTTATGTAAATATATTGTATGTATGCCTATCATGCATTGTGTTGTTGCTGCTACTGCCTTGTGATGCATTGAGATGCCTTATGAAGCTTTGTGTTGCTTTATGCCTTGTGGAGCTTTATGCCTTGTGATGCTGCTGCATAGTGATTACAGCGAAAGTTAGCATAGTGAATATAGCAAAAGCTAGCATAGTGATTACAGTGAAAGCTAGCATAGTGACTACTTTATGGTTATCTGTTTTGGATTTTGGATTTTAGGATTACTGTATGTATATGATTGTAAATATGGATTTTTGGATATATAATCCCCATTTTGGGAAACTTTAAACCCATTATACATATATACAAGTAACCCGGGGTTGCTAAGATTTTGGCTACGCACTCTGATATTTATTATGTGATATAACTACATAGGTAATTGTATTCGAAAGTGAATATGAGACCAGATGAATTCTTTTTTTCAACGTTTTGTTTGGACACCCTATCTCTTGGAGATGAGTGATTATAAATGTGTTTTTGTCATATTGGTCTCTATTTCACTTAAATTTCATAATCCGGATATAATTACCATGAGGGGGTTACATTCAATGCCCAATTTTCAAAAATCATAATTAATTTTATAAAACTCCAAATTGGATGATCCCAAATACATTGTAAACCTCTTTAAGTTTATTTTCAATAAGAAATATCATTTTATGGAAAAGGTAGCCACACGAATTCCAGAAATTCATCAAACTTGAACTATTCTAAAATTGATTCCAGAAACGAAGTCTGACTTTCAAAAATCATAACTTTAAATCCACTGGACTAAAACTTTTTATATCACAAGTGGATGCCCGCGATCATTGAGAATGCATTGGGTGAACGCCCGAGGGCCATATGACTTCTTTTACAAAGCATTTTAGTGTAGGACCAATAGTCCAGTATTTGTTATGATATCTAAATGCTCACTGGATAATTGTGGTTGGATGGTTTTTTTAGCATGCCTCGTGAACATTACATAAGTGTATGAATGGCTTGAGCTTTAAGAGTTAGAGCCTGGTATGTATTTGAAATACCTAATAAACATTGTGTCCTAAGTAGTTAGCTCGATAGGTATTCAGCAAAGATGATGGACTGAATGTCTGGAGGCTAAAAGACCTGAGGGACGTGTATGTCCTTAGATTGGCAGAATGTTATGTATTTGAGAATTGTTGAGAGCAAAGATTCAAGACGGTAAGACCCAGTGTGCAGGGTTGTATGAGGTGGTATCCCTAGGCTATAAGACCTGTATGCCTAGTGCTAGGGTTGTTTCCTACTATGGTGATATTAGACCAATACATCTAGAGTATACCTTGAGGCTAGCAGAACATTCAGACTATACCAAGTGATAGTCGAGGTAGTAAGTCCTAGATGCCTGTGGCATGAGGTTGATTTCCTAGGTAGTAAGACTAGAATATCCAACGATATGGGATTAGAGCCGTTAAGCTTGATATGCATACAGTGTGATTCAGGCAAAGTCCTGAAGAGACTTATAAGGCCTGATATTGTAATCCAGTCAGAGTCATAAAGAGGCTGTAAGGTCTGGTATGCACATAATGTGATCTAGGTAGAGTCCCAAAGAGGCTGTGTGACCTGAGATACCAAGCGCTATAAGAATGGACTAGTGGGTCCTATGGTTAAATGCTACATACTGTGTATAGAATGAATGAGAATACTGTGTGATAATTGCTAAATATTATATAAGATATTTGATTAGAATATGATAATTGTGTTACATGCTTGGTGAGCTTGCATATAAAAGAGATAGATTGAAACATGACTTGTATGGCATGATTATTGAGCTACCTATGAGATGGATAGACTGAGTGTCTAAAATGATCCCCAGGTATAGACGTTCAAATTTTGAGGATAAAATTTATTGAATGGGGAAGAATTGTAATATCTTGAACTTTAGGCCTATAGACTTAAAGATAAGCCTATATCAAGCAGATGACTAGGCCCAGTTTAGGAAGAGTCCTAAGAATGATGAGAGATAGAAAAACTCTTAGGAACTATGTGATTTGGCCCTACCGAGCAAAAGGCTCGGTATTTATAGGCAATATGATTAAAGTATCAGTGCAGATATGCATAGGACACATATACGGTGCCATTTGGTTAGTAGAAAGATGCCACCTAACTATGTCCCAAAATATAGGACAAGTTAATTGAGTAAAGTATGCTGAAATGTGAGGCCATATGGTGTTTTCAGGGTGGACTAGTATGTCTTACTTTTATGAAGAATAACCTGTATACTGTGCGTTTTGGGAAAAGACATTGCCTTGTGGCACTATATGGGGCCCACAAGCAAATAGTCCATAATTTCCTAAGTAGAGGCCATGTGGCACCATCTGAGGGCTTACTCAGACACTTGGCAAGATGTTGAGGCCACAGGGACATGTGGCGTAAAACCGAGTAACTCCTTATAAAGTAGCTTTAGTAAAGTAAAAGTAATGATTAAAGCTAAAGTAGCTTTATTAAAGCCATTTTTTGACTTTCTTCTCTAGTTGACCAATCAAGAAGTGCCACTTAGCACAATGGTCAGGGGAATTCAGTAGTCTTCGGTCTAGTCATATACCTGACTTATCTAGATACCGAGCTCAGAAGCCGGATGAAATCATCAAAGGTCTTCTTCCCTAAACAGTGGGGGATGGCACGGAGGAGAGAGGGAAGAGAATGATTACATTTTGGAATATGTCATATTCCCTGACATTCCTTAAGCAGGTCGGGTGAATTTCCCAGTTGTTAAGTTGACTAAGTTGGAGAAAAGGATTACCGAGCACCCTAGATTTTTGTACACTTAACACATGTCATTAAAGCATCTTCCAACACCTCCAAGGGCTATTAATTTCGTGTAGCCCGTGAAAAATAAGGGGGGAAATGAGTAAAATCAAAAGAAAATGGAAGATAAAACAGAAAGGATGATAGTGAAAATTCTTGAGCTTCGAAGCCAATTTTACCTCCAATTTGGCATTTCCAGCTTTCAATGTCTTCTCTATTGTTATTCCTCTTAGTGAGAGAAATATTTCTATAGTTTCATATTTTTGATCAAAGGTGTTTGGTGTCGACTACTCAAGAGAGGTGTTGCCAAAAAAGAGGCAAGGGAAGCAACTTTAATGGTTGGAAGAAATGGAACAAGAGGAAGACATAAAGACACAAGGGGTGATGAAGTATAGAGGAGTAATGCAAGAAGATGCATAAGAGGGAATTACGATAGAGATTGGAAGATTGGTTCCATTTGTAAATGATGTAATCATTGAAATTTTTTGGGTCGCATAATAAATTCCCTATTTATGAGCAAAGAAGCATTGTAATAATACTTTGATAAAAAAGAATGGAAAGAAGTTAGTAACCCCATGAATAAAGTTAAGTAATATGGTAATTAATGAATAATGACTCCATGAATTACATATTAAGTCTAGGTTTGAGGGCCTAAGTAATATTTCCCTTAAGCTGGTAATGCTTCCACAGTGTAATATAAAGGGGTCTAGGGACAGGTGTTACATTTTGGTATCAAATCATGTTTGAAGATGCAGAATTCAGCCCATGATCGTGGGTTCTTACTCAATAAGAGTGTGGACAAAGTCGTGGTTCTTACCCTGACATAGCCAGGTGGCCGAGGTACAGACCTAGTTGCTCGCAGTCAAGAGATTGGGTGTAAAACATGCATGGTTAGGTACCTTTTGTTGTCCACTAAGGGGTGTACCTCGAGGCTTGACAATTAAATTTTTTTAAAAAATATTTTGCAATGCTTTGGTAATTGTTGCAAATGTTGCCCCAAATGTTTTTTCCAAAATATGGGTATGGCAGGAGATAAAATTTGAAAATTTGGAGCCAAACATCTATAGCGGTTGGCCAACCACTACTAATATTTAATGAAACTTCAAATTGTTGCGCTGAAAATATAAATTTGAATTTTAAATTTAACTTTGTCGCAGTTGGCAATCGTTACTAAATGTTGTATAAATTTTTAAAAAATTGTGTAAATATTTTTTTCAATTTATTTTTCCAATATTATTTTTAATGGTTGTATAATAATTAACAATTTAAATGATAATAATTATTATTTAAGGAGAATGATTAAATTAAGTTAGTAAGTATGGATATCATGTTTAATATTGAGTAACATAATGTGTAGGTCAAAATGATTTAGGTTCTTCACTTTATGAAATTGAAGTTGAAGATGAAGTGATATATTTGTTTTTGGACGGAATGTTGAAAATGTAGAGGAAGGAAGTATCCTTAAATTTTTTTTGAAGGAAAAAAATATTATAAGAATTATATAAAGAAGCAAAATAAAATGAAATGAAATCAAGATTTGAGGAAAAAAATTATCTTACAAGTTCATCTCTTCATCTAGAAAATTTGAATAAGGGAATGAAAACTAAGAGAGGAGAGAAATCAAAAGAAATGGAAAAGGTAAGAAATGAGGTGTTGTGACTTATTGTAAATTTAGGGAGCAGAGATTCATGGAAGCCTTAATCAGATAAGTGGGGAATCTGAAGAGCAGTGGCGGTGGAACCTCGAGAGACTATGTGGTCGTTGTTGAAGAGGCTTCATTAGATGAATGTGTGGCCCTCAGGGAAGAAAACTGGAAGGCATTTTTTAAACCAATAAAACATCACTCTGCTTACAGTCACTAAGGCATACAGTCAAGAAAGAAAGCCAAGATAGACATCCAGGAATGAAAGGTAATTGTTTATAGATAGACCGGGGAGATATATTGGTTTAATCAAAGACTGCTAAGAGCAAGAGCTAATTATTGAATTAACTCTATAGCATTTACAACTTTTCTTTGTTCAAGTTAGAGCCGGTAGTTGTAAACTCTTCTTTTCTTGTTCTCTCTACCATCTATGGAATGCTTTTAAAAAGGATCGTTTGGGAAGGAAAGAAAATGCCTATAATAACCTTTGGGATATCCATCATGCCATTCTAGGAGACAGCAAGTAGTGCAATATACCAAATTTTGTAACCGTGAGAACTTGTAAACATAAAACTTGCGGAATTAAATAAATACTTGCATTTGTAAATAAATATTGGCTATTTTCAAAATGTCAGAGACATGGTGTCATCTACTAAAATTAGGAAGTCAATGTTACGAATCACGAGAGTAAAATTGGAATCCATGATCAAGGACTAGGATTTACTCTTAAAAAGAGAAGTAATTAAGAGACTCAAAAATTAAATTAGCTTCCCCAAATTAATTAAAAATTTTGGCCAAATAAGAAAAGGAAAACAAGAAAATTCAACCACGTAACCAATAGACAATAAGATTCCTTTGGTATAATAAGCTATGGACCATTAGACAAACCATTTTTCTCTCTTTCTCTCTCTCTCACTCATTTCGGTTAAGGGCTGCCTAAAGGAAAGAGAAAATGACTTGTTTCTTATAACATATTGACACCTAAGAGGGGGTGAATTGGATGTATTATAAAAGCTTAACAACTTTGAAATTCTTTTCGCATCTTATGAAATCAATAAGTATGTGAGTAATGAAATATAAAACCATAATCAGTTATTGAAATCATAAATGCTGGAAATAGAAGCGTTTAGGGATGAGAAAATGTAACTAAGATTTATCCTGGTTCGGTCTAATCCATGATAACCTACGTCCAGTCCCCAGGCTCCTCTTGAGATTTCAATCCACTATCTCCCTCAAGTTTAACAGGGTACTTGTGAAGCCTTTATAATTCTCGTATTGAGACAAGGACTCCCCCTTACACACTGTAAGGATACAATCTATTTTCCGCTCAAGATTCCCCAATCTTGAGTAACTCTCACAAATATAGAATGATTACTATGAGTGATTACTTCTCTCTATATGAAGTAGATAATGATTAACACTGAAGTACATAGTGGGAGTACTATTATAGAGCTTTGATCAGGTTAGATTGAGAGTAACAACATATCAATATTGCAGGCATGGGCTCTCATCTATGTTCATTTTGAATGACTTTCCTTCTATAGTTGATGAAGAGCATTTGACCGTTTGAGCTTTTCTTCTTCCCGTTCAGGCTTAAAATATTACTAGTGAACTAGTAGTTAAAAGCTTCTGACACAAAAGTGCTTTCTCTGTCTTATGTGTTAATCCTTGTTTGATCACCTGGAAAATGCTTAATCACTAATATAATGAAGTGTTAGAGTGATTAGAATCAATAAGAACAAGTCACACAAAATTTCAATGATTTTCAGGAGTTTTGAGGTGATACTCTATTTTCTAGAAAAATAGTTATTCGGATAATATCTGTTGTATTCGAATAGCCTTCTTTGATAATAAGTAATCCTTATTCGAATGCTTTATCCTCTATTCGAATAAACTTTTAGAACTTGAAGTGTATTCAAATAGTGAATTCCTTTTTCGAATAGCTCCCTTGTAAAACAAATGATCTTATTCGAATAGTGCCATTTGTATTCAAATAATATTCTCTCATAATGAAATTTCATATTCAAAATATACCAACCCTTATTCGAATAGCCTTTCCATAAGATATAACATACTATTCGAATACAACTTGCTGTATTCGAATAATGCACTTTGATAATGAATCTTCATATTCCTGCAACCACTATATTTGAATAAACTTCTGAGGGCATAACTCTTTGGATATAAATCGATGGCAAATTATCTATCCTTATAAAGCACTTTAAGTCTTCTTTGCATAGCAACTGGAATCAATCACAAATACTCTATATTTTAAAAATTATGATTCAATGTGTATCGATTGGTCTGGAACAGAATAGAGCTTGAATTTAATCACCAACTTCCAGAAGGCATATTTCCTTGAATATAAATCAAAATATGACCTATGACCTATCCATGGAAAGATCTTTAAGTCTAGTTTCATATGGTACCAGTTTCATCTCAATATGATGTGCATTTTCAGAGTTATGTCCACAATACTAAACCTGTTATGAAATATGACGGTGATTTGAATGTCATATTCCACAATTCATATCTTATTCATATCAGCTCCTTTTAACTTTATTTTTATGTCAAAATGACTCATTGGGAGTCTAATTTCATATGCCACTAGTTTCACCTCAATCCGAGTTGTGATGTGGGAGAAATGACCAAATTACTGAATGTCGCCAATGCTGAAAGAAACAGAGTCTACTGCTGCTATTCGAATAGCACTTATTCTATTCGAATAAAATCACCCTTTTTTAGTTATAGACTATTTGAATAGTCACATCACTATTCAAATAGGATTTGATCATTTTACACTAAGACTATTCTGATAGTTCCATTACTATCCTAATAGTTTTGTAGTATTCGAATAATCATTTCATTATTCGAATAGTATTTGATAATTTGCACTAAGACTATCCTGATAGTTCCATTACTATTCGGATAGTCCTCTTTGAAATATGTCAAATACTATTCTGATAGTCTCCTTACTATCCTGATAGTAATCTTACTATTCTGATAATAATCTTACTATCCTAATAGTATTGTAGTATTGGATGCTGAAATTCATCAAAAACTTATTCGGATAATCATCACACTATTCGAATAGTGCCCTTACTATTCGAATAGTTATCCTACTATCTGGATAACATATTTAGAAACAGAGTTTGAAATCACAATGACTATTCAGATAGTGCCTTGATTATTTGAATACCTTTTCACTTGAATTATTTTCAGATAAATTTGTTAGGCATGCTATTCAAATACTAATGTGCTTATCCAAATACTTTCAACTGTTAACAATTCTCCTCTATTCTAATAGCATATTCATTATTCGAATAGTACTTTGTTTATTCGGATAAATTGAGAGTTATTCGAATAGATCTTAACCAAAAACAAGTTTTACTATTCAAATAACAATTTGACTATTCGAATAATTCTCAATATTAAATCACATGAATCTTTTCAACCTAACTTGATATCTTCTTTCTTTGCTTGACTAATCTACAAGATATTTCATATTACACACAATAGTTAGCCATTGTAGAAGATAAATACATTATGTAAACTTTTTGCTCTCAATATTTAACATCTATATTTGACATCATCAAAACTAATCATATCTAACATTGTTGGCTTAACTAAACTCCCTTAGTGTAACTAAGTTGGTGAAAAAGCAAGCCACTTGTCAACTTAAGAATTAACCAAAGGACTAAGGCTTCTTAAGTGTGACACCTAGCCAAAATTAGATGCAATCCCAACCTCCAATCTCCTTCATGATTTTAGCAACTAAGGAGAAAGAGAGAGGAAAATAGACACAAAATCAAGCAAAATTGGTAGAGGAGAGAAGGTGGAGAACAAGAGCAAGGTAAGAAATTGGTGCTTGATTTTCTCATGCTTAAGCTTCTTTTGAGCTTAAATGCTCTTCATAAACATTGTTCTCCTCATCCTAAGCTTCATTCCTATGGTATTTTTTTCTTGACAAGAGGTAGTTTGAGCTATCTTGAAATGCCCAAAGTTGTAGAATCAAAGAACAAAGCCTAGAGGAAGCAAGAGGTGAGATTAAGCTTCATTTTGAGCTATGATTTTTGTGATTTGGTTGAATAATTTTGGAGCTTCGATTTTCGATCAAGGAGAATATTTATGGTCTGATGTTCTTTTATTGATGCTTATGGGGTTTGAAGAGGTTTTATGTTGTTGTTGTGTGATGATTTTGAGGTGAAATGGCAAGAACTTGATTTTTAAGAAAATAAAGGGGTCTGTTTGATTTTGAGTAAAACTGGAAGGAGTTAGTTTTTTTATGTTTAAAAGTACTCCATTGCATTCTACATGAAAAATTATGTGGAATAACAAGTGGTTGTGATTTTTGGGTGATTATGTTGAAAATGCCATTTTTTTGAAGTTAGGGTTTGGTGCTACCAAAATTCGCTTTCTGGAGGCAGTAATATTTTCTCGTGTTTTTGAGTCACCAAACTTGATCCAAATGCTATGAAACTTTCCAAATTTCAAGTGAACATGTCAAGCTTTAATTTTCTTTGTCATTTGTGTTATTTGGATTAGTACATTAAAAGTTGTGAATTTTTGAGGTTAGGCAATTAAAGCTGGAAAGATTTTATGGCAATAAGAGTAAAATAGGAAACTGGGAATGGTCTGTGAATAGGTGGCAATGGGAAGTATTTTTCCCTTAAAATAAACTTAATAAGTCACACATAGAATTTTGAACCACCCCAATTAGATTTTTCTATACAAAGTTATGAGTTTTCAAAATTAAGTAAAAAATCTACCTACTTTCTGGAATAGTATGAAATTGATGATTAAGGGTAAATTGTAATAAATGCAAACTCCAAGGGTAATGTTGAGCACATGAGATTAGTGTAACCACTTTATCTAATTAAGTGGGCTAAGGTATTAACCTAAATGATAACTGACTAAGTGTCTTATCTAATCAAAGAAGTGGTTAAGTAATAACTTGCCTATCTATACATTCTGACTAATAGGATTTGACATATGCCTGGGACGCCTGAGGGATTGGGAACAAGAGCCTATTTGGAAGGGCACTTAGGTAGTATCTTATCCCTTATATCATATGTGTTACTCTATTTGTGTACCATATCATCGGTTTAAGTGTGGGACAAATAGTCCTTAGACGGTAAGACACATAAGTATAAGTTGCACCAAGAGTAACTGAGGGTGTCTTGAGCTAGGTAGGCTTGAGGCAAAAAGCCCGTGACTACACATTATATGAGGCAAATGCCCTGGGCAAGATGATCAAGATAAACAAGCGATATGTTTCTTTGATAAAGGACCAGATAGGCCATTTGTTTGCTATATATTGTGAGTAAAACTATTTGATGATTTGATGTACATGCTTAGTATTTTTGCATATCATATAAGTGATATGTTTTACTACTTAGATTCTTTTGAATCTCAACCTTTTTCAACAAATGATATATAGCAAAGGCATCCAGCTCCAATGTCAAACCCTTTAACAATTTGATATTTGCTAGAGTAAATAATGTAGAGCTCAAAAGGTAAATAGAAATAGCATAAAAATATTGATATTGAGTGCTTGCATTACATTACAAAATATCCCATAGGGTTTGAAAAATTTATACAACATTCTCAAATCTTAGCTAAATGGATGATAAACAGCTATCCAAGCTTGAACTACACCAATACCCTCAGTTGCCGATGTTGACACTTTTGCCCTTCGAGCCCCTATCCTCTACTGAAATATTTTTAAATTCTGAAAAAGGGTGATATTCAAACGAATCTTAGTAGTAATATACAACCAATCATATAAAATGTGATAAACAACTATGTTGTGCACCATGAAATGTACTAGAATAACAACAAAAACAACACTTCACGTATACATGAGTCAGGGCTACTCCCCCACTATCTGTACACCTTGATTAGGTTCTTACTCACAACTAGGTAAAAGTGCCTACTCACACAAATTACCCTACTCGGCAAAATAGTGTTCATCAATTATATTAAAGAAGATGGCATACACAAACATATAAACATTCACATAATTTATGAAAAATAGAGTTACTACCTTAAACCCCTTTTTGCACACTAAATAAGTCTTGAATTTGGTCTGAGCTCGGGCTCTTTTCAATTCCTATAAAATTAGAGTTACAAGTAATTGGTTATTACTTAAACTATTATTACCATTAATTACAGTTTATTGGTTACCTATCACAGTTTCAACAATTTCTGCATAGTACAACTCTGCACAGCACATTTTCATGGTTTTCCAGAAAACTGCTAGATTTTCAGCCAAATTTGAAAAATCATAGTTAATTCCAGGAAATTCTAAATTGACTGTTTCCAAAGCCTATGTGAAACTCTTTAAGTATTCTGTTAAGGAAAAAAAATACTTAAGTCTAACCATTGACATCACACTTTTCCCATAAATTCACCAAACGCCCCTGTTCCCAGATTTCATTCCAGAAATAGGGCTCAACTTCAAAAATCCATATATTTTAATATACTAGTTCAAAAATTATGATCTATCTATCAAATTAAAGCTCTACATCTCTAGTTTAATCCAATCAAATTTCATAATTTTTGGACCAGGTTTGACTAACAATTTCATTACACAATAACATTGCCTCCAGTAAAACAAATCAAACATCTTTTCTTTAAACTTCAATAAATTCCAGATTTACATACAAATTCCCAAAAATCATGGACACCTATATTCCCACACAATTTTCCCTTATAAACACAATGAAATCATCAAAACCATTAAATTCCAGCTCAAACAGGATGAAAATGCCCCTAGCCGAAAATTCCAAATTTGAGGAAAAATGTGATTTTCTTAATTCCATTCCACTTAACACCTGGTTTTCACCTCTAATCCATGTTTAACCACTTAAACACTAATTACACATGACTATAGTGAATTTGGGAAGCACCTTCCCTTAAGGTTTGGTCTTCTCAAAATTAAAACTAAGCAAAAACAAGCTACCAAACCAACAACAACATCAACAATCATCAAGAATCAACAAGATAATCAAGGTTATTGAGATTAACTTGTGATTACTCCACTTTCTCTCTCGAACCATGGAAGCTCCCTCCCTCTAACCTCTTGATTTTGCATGCCACACATGAGTTTCAAGAAGGAATAGTGGTTAAGAGAGATTTCCTATGAATTAGAAGGCTTAAACATATGAAAATCACCTTTAACTCACCTTGGTTGCATCTTGACCTTGCTCCCTCCTCTCTTGAGCTCCATATTCGAATAAGCACTTTATCTCCTATTTGGTTTAATTGGCCAAAATATTGAGGTTATGAAAGAGAAGAGTCTTATAAACATATCCTACGACTCCCTTCCTTTATGTTATTTTATTGCCCAAATAAACACATGCTTATTTGTTTAATTGTAATAATCTTTTCCCTACCCAAAACACTTGGCCAAAATGCATCTTAAAATAGCCAAGGATAATGTGTTCAAATTTTCATATTTTCCTTTTCCACATATTTCTTAATTGGAGTTGAAATTGTTGACTTAGTGTCATCATATTTTTTTTCTTTTGGCCATTACCAAAAATTGCTCCAAATACAAATAAATCTCCAATCAATTATTTTTCCCTTCCCTGATCTCTTTTTGGATGAAAATGAGTAAATAATTAGGGGAAAATAATTGCCTCTTGCTTAATATGACAAATTACCATTTTACCCTTACATTTTGTGATTTTCGTACAAGCTGACAAAATTTTCACAAAACTTTGAAAATTCATATCTTTATGTATAGATGTCCAATTGATATGGTGCCAAAGGATATTTGACCCTTATTAAGTCTAATTTTAATGAAAAAGATGTTCCTTAGCCAATTGGTCGCATATCATTCCCAGCATTATCATTTATTTGATACTGTCATAGAATCCTGCCAGTTTCACTGGGCTAACTTCAAAAACACAAAACTCTTAGTATATATGTCCAAAAAACTCAAATGACTTATCAAAATAAAGCTTAAAATGTCTACTTTTATTTTAGATAATTTCACATTTATTGGACATCCTTTGATCATCAAACTATATGACAATCTCATTGCCTCATAGGAAATTTCACAGGTAGCATTTTCCAATTCACCAAAATTTACCATTTATTTTATTTATTGAAATAAATATATAATAGCTCTTTGGTGTATGAATTTTGGGATATTACATCCAAGGGCAAGAAAGGTAATATGGATGAGAGAAGAGAAGGCTAATTAAATAAGGATTATCTAGTTATCTTTTATTTTGGATGATTGTATAATATCTGAATGTAATTAAGTAGAAGTAGAGGTAGTAGTACTAGTAACCGAGACAAAAACCACATTAGCTGTAACCGGTACATTAGGTTTTCAACAAACATGCTAGTATCCAAACATGGTAAATGAATTAGAATCGACCAACCAGACACTAAAGGCTCTTCAGTTAACCACCATTACGTGCTTTATAGCCAAAGAATGCTATGCATTTTAAGAAAGAGATTTTTTTCCTTTTTGAAACTAATGAGTAGTAATGAATTTACAAATTGGTTTGAGACCATACATAATTACATTTAAAATATTTTCAAAAAACCTACTTAAGCACAGGATCAAACCCTATATCGAAGTTAGGATTTTAACAACTTACTATTTGATATTGTCTCAAGTTTGTAAGCATTACATAACCAAAACTCATCAAAACGGTTTATAGAATATGGTGTTACACTTGTTGGTATTGTTAGATATAATTAGTTTTGATGATGTCAAATATAGATGCTAAATATTAAGAGCAAAAAGTTTGCATAATATACTTATATTTTACATTGACTAACTACTATTTGATGTGAAATATCTTGTAGATTAGTCAAGTAAAGACAGAGAAAGATTGAAGATAGTCAAGAAAATAAAGAAGCTATCTATTTGGGTCATAGAGAATGATCATCAAGAGGAAAATCAAGAAGAAAGAGAATCAAGAAAGAAGAAATTACAAGATTCAATGGAAATATTGTAATATCCCAAATTTCAGCAAACAAAATTCCTTATACCTTTGGGGTATTAAATGGGATAAAATGGTGAATATTGACACACCTTGAATAGCCTCTGGCTATAAATTATGGATCATAGGAATTAAACACTGAAAATTGGTATGTGAACAGTGCTGCCAATGTAATTCCTTGCGAGGCAGTAGATTGTCATGTGATTTTGGATGACCAAATGATGTCCAAAAAATGTGTAATTTTCCATAATGAAAGTAGACACTCCAAGCTTTAATTGGATAAATCATGTGAATTGTTTGAACCTGCACACTAAGAGTTATGAATTTTTGAAGTTAGCCTAGTAAAACTGGCTAATTTCTGTGACAACATCCAAAGGTTGAAATTCTGGCAATGTTGAGCTTTTAATTGTCTAAAGGCTATATGTTTTCTTAAAACTAGACTCAATAAGGCTTAAGTAGCCTTTAGAAGCACCTCAATTATATGTCTACAAATAAAGATATAAATTTTCAAAGTTGGGTGAAAATGCTGCTAGTTTTGGGTGAAAATCACAAAATGTATGGGTGAAATGGTAATATATCATATTAAGCAAAAGGAAATTATTTTCTCCATAAAATAAACTTATTTTTGTCCAAAGAGAGAGCAATAAGAAGGGAAATGGTTTTTGGATATTTATCATCATTTTTGGATAATGGTCAAAGCAAAAAAAGATGAGGTCAAAAATTGCAACTTGTGTAGAGATTTGTGGAGGAGGATAAATGCTGAATTAAATCAACATAACACTCCATTTTCATATGCAGTTTTCAACCAAGTGATTTGAATGAAGAAAAGATGATAATTTATTTAAATTAAGCATGTGTCAAAAGGCAATAAAATACATTAAAATAAAAAGATGAAGGAGGATAACTTAAAAGCATATTTCTCCTTTTCTTGGGCTCATTTTCGTATCACCTAAAGAGTTTAGAGAGAGAGAGAGAGTTGAGCAAAGTTTGAGAGCTCAAGAATACTAGTACTAGGGTTCAAGCAAAATCCAAGGTAAGAAATGAGTTTTCATGTGATTTTGCTTGCTAAATCCTAGAATACCTCTTCTAATTTTTATATCTTCATGGTTATGGCTTATTGCAGGGAAAAAAAAGAGGAAGGAGAAAGGGTAGTGCACGGTTAGAGAGATAAAGTGGAGTAATCTCAAGAACCTTGATTATCTTGTTGATTCTTGATGATATATACTTGTTGATGTTGTTGTAGTTGGTTGTTTGGTTTGTTTTGCTTAGTTTTTGATTTTGGGAAGACCAAACCTAATGGGAGGTGCAATCCAAATTCAATCTAATAATGTGCAATTAGTGTTTAAATGGTTAAACATGGGATTATGAGTGAAAAGAAGGAGGTTTATGGATTAAAATCAAGAGAACATATTTTCCCTAAAATTTTCTAGATTTGGTCTAGGGGCATTTTGGTCTAGTAAGAGTTTGAATTTGATTAATTTGATGTTTCAATTGTGTTTAGAATGGAAAATTGTGTAGAGAACATGTATAAATGGAGTATAACGGCTTTAGGGTGTGAAATGACAATTTTACCCCTAAAACCCCAACTTTAGTACTGCCAAGGGTAATTTCATAATTTGGGCTAGAATTTGAAAAAACCGTGGTAAAATATGGATTCCTTGGGTGAAATTATGTAGGAATAGCCTCAGCTCATAATTTTTTGAATGGTACAATTGAACCGGGTATAAAGGGGCTTAAACCGGATTCCTAAGGGTAAAATGGTCAAAATGTGATTTTGAGTCAAGATAACCAACACATTGAATTTAAAGTGATTTATGAATGAGTAATAACTCATTTATCAAAAATTTGGATTTTAGGATATACCGATTGCCCGAGCCAGACAGATAGATTTGACCGACAGTCAATCAAGTTAAGGGCAATTCCAGGTAGTAACCTATCTCTCATACACTATATGAATGTTTATATGCTTTGTATATACCATATTCTGTGACATGAATAGTGAACACACATATTACATAGTTGTGGTCTAAGACCCAGCTGTGGTACACATAGGGTGCATACACAGTGTCATGGTTCTGTTACATGATTTGGTGCTTAGCATATTTATTTATGATATTTTATATGAGTGATAGTTTGTTACTACTGAGATTCTTTCGAATCTCACCCTTTCCATAAATGTATAAATTTTACAGCAGCAGACAATCGTTCAAAAGGCAGAATCATAATTTTTCACAACTAAAGGTTCTGGATAGTTCAAGTAGAGCAGTTGATTATCTGAAGGCCTTTTATTATTTTTATGGTCTGCAATTTATTATATGAGAGCCTATTTGGAAATTCAAGTATATTTTATCAATAATATTAGTATATGTATGCTATTCCTGTAGCCGAACCACGCATTAATATTTTGCAGCCAGTTAAAATAAAGAGGGGTCTTACAAATATTAAGATTCAAGTTCCTAGAAGTAATACTGTTGATTTCTATAGTTAAATGGAGGTTAAAATAAGTCAATTTGAAGCTAAAATGACTTATATAGAAGTTATACCAACCTCACTCAAGTGATCACTCGAGTTTTCATCTAAAACTCGAGTTTCACACAAAAAATCGAGTGACTCATTATCTAAAACTCGACTCTCATATCAAAACATGAGTTATGACCTCACTCTATTGTGGTATATTTTCATTCAACATGGTAAAGGGTCGGTATTTTGCATATATCTCTCCAACCACACATCCGATTGAGCTAAAACTTGATTCATGTGAAACTAGACTCACAATGTGTCACATAGACACCAAGATCAAGGTCAAAGGAGTTCAAAATAAAGAGATCTGAATTTTGGAAAATGATACTCAAATCAACATTGTATCCCAAAATAGGTTCAATATTTTGGACATATCTCTTAATCCACATGTCTAGTTGAGTTAAAACTTGTTGAATATGAAACTAAACTTAAATAGCTTTCCATGGATACGTCATTTGTCAAAATATGGAGTTATATGCTAATGTTTTGTCTTCTAGAAGTTAACAATGATACTCAAGTTTTAGAGCAAAACTCAAGTTCTAGTTTGAAGAGAACTCAAGTTTGCAAGATTACTCTTGCAATTTTTATCTAGAGGCTAAGTGAGAAAACAGAAACTATAAGAAGAACTTGAGTTCTGGTATAAAACTCAAGTTATGATCCAGAGTGAACTTGAATTTGGCAAGTTATCTCTTACAAGTGTTGTCCAGAAGCAAAAGCAAAATCTAAAACAATGTGACGCACTCGAGTTATACATGAAAACTTGAGTTATGATGTAGAACTTTAGTTGTGCTCGTAAACTCTTGCAAGTTTTTGGTAGAAACATTTTGAATTCAGTATGCAAACTCAAGTTGGTACTGTAGCACTTCAAGTTTTATCAGAAGTAGTTCAAGTTAGTTCTTACAAGTTTTTGGCAGAGGCAAACTGAAGTCATGTTGACAGCTTTGAAACTCAAGTTTCTAAGAAGAACTTGAGTTGGGACTGTAGAACTCCAAAGTAACCATCACAAGTTTAGACAACAGATGCTGAAACTTCAAAATTCATGCAGGGAACTTGAGTTAGACCTGAGAACTCGAGTTTAGCCAAAAATTCTCTATCACTTCCTGTTGCACTTCCAGTGATGCTTTTCCAGGAAAATAGAGCAATGCTTCGTAACTTCTAAATATCATTGGAAAGATTGTGTAACTCATTCCTTTTGCTTCTAATCACTCTAACACTTCATTATATTAGTAATTAAGAATTTTTTAGGTGATCAAACAAAGATTAACACATAACTTGGAAAAAAGACTTTTTTATTAGAAACTTCCAACGGCTAGTTCAACGGTCATATTTTAAAGCTTAATAGGAAGAAGAAAGGCTCAACGGTCATCGATCTTCATCAACTATAAATAATAGAGCAATCAAAGTTGATAGCTAGCAAAGAAAGTGAGCAACTATGACAAAATGATAAAATCATGAATCCTCTGCCTCAACATAAAAACTCTATGCTTTTCTAGCTTTGATATCATTTACGTTAGATAGAGAGAGATTATTTGTATTGTACTTTATCGATGATCATATCCACTTTGTGAGAGACTGTAAATGTAAGCCCCTTCATAATTATCATTCGAAATATGTGATTCTAACACATTAGAGACTAATGGAAATTCAAAATGCATTTAAAATCTCATCTTTACAATAGGGTTTTCAAAAAACATCTTTTAAAATCTAATACACCTGGTCTCATATTCGCATTTCGAATTCAATTACCTCACAAAGATTACATTTAAATATATCAGAGTGCACAACATAACCCCCAGCAAACCCCAGGTTCCATATATTCTTTAAAGAGTATACAAATTCCCATTTAGGGGATTACACAATATCATCCTTGATATATATCCAAATACACATCCCAAATCCAAAGATGAATACAAATTATACAACACTTTCAATCTATGATAACCAACTACTAACTAATGCTCCTAATAAGGAACTTAACCCGCCCTTGGTTACTTGCTTCTTCTCGAACTGCTTGCCCTGTCTAAAAGGTTAGTCAATGAAAAGAATGAGATTCAAAAGAATCCCAGTAGTAACAAATCACTCATACCACATATAATCACATAGCATGCAAGAAAATCATCATACAATGTAGCAGTATAACCACAGCAGACAAGTTGTCACAAATACATGTTGCCTCACTGGCATACACATATTGCATTGCTTCTCTGACAATGTACAAAGCCACTCTGGCTTTCATATTGCCTCTCTGGCATCTGTATAGCTGCTCTGGCTTGCACAAATCACATTTCCTTTCTAGCAATCACATAGCCACTCTGGCTTTCACAATACAATGCTAAATCAAACATATAATGTATCATACATAGTATAAGAGAAGGAATCACTACCTTATTCTTTCCACGTGTGCTCTAACACAAATAAATCAAGATCAGGGCAAATACCAAATCCTGATAATCAAATCAAGGAAATAGGGTTATTCCCTTTTCCAATTCCTCAACTTCCAAACATCAAAGTTGGTTATCATTTAAGATCTTTAGGTGGCTACTATAAGCCCAAACATAGGCCTAAAGGCTTGGAAAACACTTGACCAAAGATCACCTTTTAAAAGTCCAAAATACTGATTTTTGGGGGTTAGCTGCAGTGCAGAAATTCATTGGCCGTGGCCAGAAACTACTCAAAAACATTTGGTCCGCAGCCCATAATCCTTCTGGCCGCGGCCAAGAAAATCCACTTTCTTGACTGAATTTCCCAAAATCATAACTAATTCCACAAAAATCGAAATGCGGTGATTCTAAAGCCAAATGAAAGCTATTGAAGTCCTCTATATAGGAAAAATATGGGCCATTACTGAAAATCACCATAACAATACAGAATTCCCCAAAATCAACTACTGCCCCAAAACAATGTTCAGTTTCAATCCCAAACTTTGAACAGTCATATCTCCCAGTTCCCAAAATGAAATGACAAAAATTATATGTCTATTTTGAAGCTTGGGATGTGAACTTTAAGACTAGAAATTTCATAATTTTATTACATATTTTTCCCAATAAAAACGTCCACATAGCTAGATTTCGCAAAATAGACTTTTAATGGACAACATTTCAATTTTGGCTTAATTGCTTCAAATGGTCCCAATTGTTAGATCTCATGTTTTGATGATAACAAAAGAATGGTTTGAAAAGGAAATGATTAATAAATAATTTTGAGCAAAGGAATAACAGGGATAAGCCTCACTTGAAGTAAGCATTGGAGTAATGAAGAAAGGCCAAGAGAAAAAGCTGAGAAACTTGATCAGAAGCAAGTTTTCTAAGGAATTACTCGAGGCGGTACTCGAGTAATGAGCCAAAACTTGAAGTAACCAGAGGCACCTTCCAGTAACCTGCCAACGTTACTCGAGTAGGTACTCGAGTAATAGTGTAAGTATTTTAAGTTGCTCTCGGCCTGCCAATGTTACTCGAGGAGCTACTCGAGTAACCAGGTAAAGAACTTGGAGTTGCTCTCGGCCTGCCAATATTACTCGAGGAGCAACTCGAGTAACCATGTGAAAAACTTCCAGTTTCCTTCAGGTTGCCAATGATACTCGAATAAGTACTCGAGTAACTCTGTTTCTGATAAATGATGCTCTCGGCATTTTGTACCACTACAACATTACTCGAGTAACGCACTGAAGTAAGTGAAAACTTGAAGGTGGTATCCGATTAACTTGATATATTTTTAACTCGTTTACTCGAGTCCTTACTCTGATATGCAAGTATTCAATGATCTATTTTTAAGTGGATTCCTCGAGTAGGTACCCGAGTATACAGAGATGTTTTCAAGGAAAACCTCAAGTCATTACCCGGGTAAGTCAAGCACAAAAAGTATATTTACTCGAGGTGGTACACGAGTAACTGATGCAAAAATGAATGCATTACTCGAGTCCGTATCTGAGTAACAAGGTAAGTGCTCTCGGCCTTGAAATCCTGCCAACATTACTGGAGTAAAGCATCGAGTAACCAAAAGTTTATTTGAACATTTACTCGAGTTGGTACCCGAGTAACTCATAAAGTTGTGAGTGCATTACTAGAGTAAGTACCCGAGTAAACATACATTTCCAAAGGTTTAAAAATTGATTATTCCATGCACTACCCGAGTATTCTTAAATTTGTCTGTTGACTTGGAGTTGATCAAAGTTTTCCAGATGATACTCGAGTAAGTACGCGAGTAAACTTAATGTGATACTCGAGTAGCTACTCGAGTAAGCAAACCCAGAATTTTAGAAATCAATCCGACGTTCATTGATTTGTTTCCTATATGATTAACATTTCATTGTATTAGCATTCTTAGTCTATTTACAGATAAATAATGAAGAGATCTTACCAAATAAGGAAATTCAAAAGCAACGCTCAAATGTCACCGACCGTCACCTACCACAACGTATGTTTTTCAAAAACTGGAAAAGTCAATAATGGTTGCGCACGCTCCAACGGACATGAAGAAATATGTTCCAGCAATTATTACCAACGTATCTATATATATGTGAACATCTGAACAAAGAAAGACACACAAGAATACACTCACGAACATATCATCAAGTTCATTACTCTGTTTTCATTGTACTTGTGATTCTATGCTTCAGTGATTCTTATTTACTCTGTGAGAGAGATATTTCATTCAAACTCAATATTTGTTGTTGAGGTAACTTAAGGTTGTGGAACCTTGAGTTGGGATTGAATTACAACTTGTAAGTGGGAGCGAGTGTCCAGGTGTAGGAACTTGCTTGTACTGAGGTGCCAAGAACCCACTGAATCTTGGAAGTTATAGTGAAACTCTCAGAGAAGCTCTGAGGACTGGACGTAGGTCAAAGTGGTTGTGGCCGAACCAGTATAACTCCAGGTGTACACTTCGGTGATATTTCTCCTTACTCTTTTATGTTTTAATTTCAATGTCAAATTTTATATTTGCAACGAAATTTTTAAGATCACCCAATTCACCCCCTCTTGGTTGAAACGCTTGCTCTAACATTTGGTATCAGAGCCTAGGTCTTCTTGTGAAGGTATAACAGCCTAAGAAGGATCCAATGGCAAGCATGGGTGAAGGAATTCTTCCCGACGGTGCATCCATCACTAGACCTCCAGGTTTCAGTAGCGAACACTTTTCTTTCTGGAAAGCAAAGTTCAGAGTATTCGTAATGGCTACTGAATATGGGCTATGGGATGTGATTGAGAGTGGAAACTATCAACCTACAAAGACTGTAGATTCTCAGAAAATTCCCAAGACGCCAGCGGAATATGATGAGAATGACAAGAAGCTTATCACTCTCAACAGCAAGGCAATTCTAATGTTACAAAGTGCCTTGAGTCAAAGTGAGTATTTCAGAATTTACACACTTCCAACTGCAAAGGAAATGTGGGAAGCTCTGGAAATAGCTCATGAAGGAACTTCGGGAATAAAGGAGAATCGGATCAACACCTTAATCACTGAATTCGATTTACTTCGAATGAAATCAGGTGAATCAATTTCTGAATTTGAACTTAGATATACTCATCTTGTTAATCAACTTGCAGCACTTGGGAAATCTTATGATCAACATACCCAAGTATGAAAGATTTTAAATATTCTTTCTAAAGAATGGGAGGCCAAAGTCACTGCGATAGAAGAAGCAAAAGGAGAATAATGAGATCAGTTGCTTCTCTATTTAGAAGTCTTTCTGAATATGAAAGCAAACTAAAGTTCAAACAAGAACAAGATAACATTGGTGACAAGAAGAAGAAAGGTCTTGCACTAAAGGTAAAAGAAGAGAATCAAGATTAGGATGAGGAGTTTGACGATGATGAAATGGGCCTAATTATAAAACGATTCAGAAAGTTCTACAAGAAAGGACAAGGATTCAAACACTTTCAAAAAGGTGGAACTAGCAGCAAAGATCATATCATTTGCTACGAATGTGGAAAACTAGGACATATCAAATCAGAATGTCCAGAACTGAATCAAAAGAGCAAAGAAAAGAGAAAAGGCAAATTCTTCAACAAAAAGAAGGCCTTTGTATCTGCTATATGGGGTGATAGTTCCTCTGAAGAAGAAAGTGATGAGGAAGAAGTAGCTAATATATGCCTCGTCGCTCAAGAAGAAACAAAAGAGGAGGTAAATGATTCTGAACCTACCTATGATGAATTACTTTCCGAATATAATGCTTTACATTCTGAATTCATCAAAGTAGTTAAAGAATTGATTGTTTTCAAAAAGAAGAACAAAGCTCTTGAAACTGAACTTAAAGAAAAGGATTGTGAAAATTGTTCATCTTTAAGAGAGAAAAACATTGATCTCACAAAAACTCTTGAAAAATTTACACAAGGAAGTGAGATGCTAAATGTTATTTTAAAAGCTCAACGATTTGTAAATGACCGATCTGGAATTGGTTATGATCCAAAGTCAGATAAAAGGAAAGGTAGAAAGAAAGCAGGAGGTAAGTCATATTTGAATTATTTCCAGCATTATGTGCATACATCAAATCCTTTTGCATTTTGTAATTACTGTAATAGAAAAGGTCATTATACATCTTCATGCATTCATAAGAAGAAAGGAACAATAGGAACCTACAAATGGGTACCTAAAGGTTCATATCTTCAGAAAATTATGTGTACTAACCCAACAGGACCCAAAAAGATGTGGGTACCTAAGACCTAGTCATTTGATTGTAGGTATGTCTCAAAGCATTCAAAAATAGCAAGTGGTACATAGATAGTGGATGCTCTAGACATATGACCGGAGATTTCGAAAGTTTTACCACATTGCAACCTAAGGAAGGTGGAAAGGTAAAATTTGGAGGAAATCAATCCGGAAGGATAGCAGGAATTGGTGAAATCAAGAATGACAAAGGAATACAAGTCAAAGATGTATACTATATTGAAGGCTTGTGTCATAATTTGCTGAGCGTAAGTCAAAGTGCAGATAAAGACAACTGGGTAATATTTGACTTAGAAGAATGCTTAATTATCAACAAGAATGACTTACAGCTTGATAAGAAGAATATCAAGGCTAAGCTCAGAGCAAAAAGGGAAGGTAACTGTTATACTCTAGATATTAGTAGAAATGAGTCTGAAAATTATTTTCTGAGTAATGCCGATGAAAGTTGGCTATGGCATAAGAGATTGGCTCATGTCAATATGAATCAACTAGGCAAATTACTTAAAAAGGATTTAGTGCTTGGATTACCCAAAGTAAATTTCAAAAATTACTTGATTTGTGACGCATGTCAAAAGGGTAAACAAACTAAATCATCTTTCAAATTGAAAAATGAGATTTCTACAAATAGACCATTACAATTATTTCATATGGATTTAGTTGGTCCAGCAAGAGTAAAGAGCCTTGGTGGCAACCTATATTCATTGGTCATTGTTGATGATTTCTCTAGATTTACATGGGTTATTTTTCTATCATCAAAGGATGAGACCTTTGAAGAATTTATTGTTTTTGCCAAGAAGGTGCAAAATGAGAAAGGTATGTCCATTGCAGGAATTAGGACCGATCATGGTGGAGAATTTGAAAATCAAGCCTTTGAAGAATATTGTGATACTAATGGTATTGATCATAATTTTTCTGCTCCAAGAACGCCTCAACAAAATGGGGTCGTGGAACGAAAGAATAGAGTGCTCACAGAAATGGCTAGAGCAATGTTGAATGAAAAGAATGTATCTCAAGTGTTCTGGGCTGATGCTATGAGTACAGCATGCTACATTTCAAATAGGGCATATATCAGAACAAAACTTGGAAAGACACCATACGAGTTGTACAAAGGACGAAAGCCAAACATTGCTCATCTACACATCTTCAGTTGTAAGTGTTTCATTCATAATAATGGTAAAGATAACTTAGGAAAATTTGATTCTAAAACAGATGAAGGAATTTTCCTAGGATATTCTAACCGAAGTAAAGCATATAGAGTTTACAATAAAAGAACCTGTATTATTGAAGAATCAATTCATATTGTATTTGATGAATTTGAATCCTCTGACAAAACCATTGATGAAGAACAGGAAGTTGTTTTAGATCAAGAGAATGGTCAATCTATTTCTAAATCTCTTATTCCAGAGGTTGATGAAACTAAGGAAGAAGAACAATCCTTAAGTCAACCAAGAGCTTGGAAATACAATAAAAGTCATCCCTTAGATCAAGTCATAGGAGATGTGAATGAAGGGATCAAAACTAGAAATAGAATTTTCAATGAAGTAAGTTTTTCTGCATTTATTTCTGATATTGAACCTTCTAACATTGATGAAGTCCTATCAGACAATGATTGGGTTATAGCAATGCAAGAAGAACTAAATCAATTTGAGAGAAATCAAGTTTAGGATTTGGTACCCCGACCCAAGGATCATCCGATTATTGGAACTAAATGGGTATTTAAAAACAAACTCGATGAATCTGCAATTATTGTCAGAAACAAGGCCAGATTGGTGGCCAAAGGCTATAATCAGGAAGAAGGAATTGATTATGAGGAAACGTATGCTCCAGTGGCTAGATTGGAAGCTATACGTGTACTCTTAGCCTTTGCATGCATCAAAGGATTCAAACTCTATCAAATGGATGTAAAGAGTGCTTTTCTAAATGGTTACATTATGGAAGAAGTGTATGTAGAACAACCTCCAGGTTTTGAGGATGTTACAAAACCTGACCATGTTTTCAAACTTAAAAAGGCTTTATATGGTTTAAAACAAGCTCCTAGAGCTTGGTATGAAAGGCTCAGTAAGTTTCTTCTCGATCAAGGTTTTATACGGGGAAAAGTTGATACAACACTCTTTATAAAACAAAAACACAATGATATTTTAATTGTTCAAATATATGTTGATGATATTGTTTTCGGTGCTACTAATGAATCTCTGTGTAAGGAATTTTCTGAGATAATGCAGGGAGAATTTGAAATGTTAATGATGGGAGAACTGAATTTCTTTCTCGGTTTACAAATCAAACAAAGAAAGAATGGAATTTTCATATCTCAAACAAAGTATTTAAAAGAGCTATTGAAGAAGTATGGAATGGATGAAGCAAATGGCACGGACACGCCTATGAGTTCAACTACGTTGCTTGATGCTGATGTCAAAGGGAAAGACTACAACATAACAAAATATAGAGGAATGATTGAATCATTACTCTATCTCACGGCAAGTAGACCAGACATCCAATTTAGTGTTGGCATACGTGCAAGATATCAATCGGCACCAAAAGAATCACATGCTGAAACGGTCAAATGAATCTTTAGATATCTTGCTGACACACCCGAATTGGGTCTGTGGTATCCCAAAGGAAGAAGTGAATATCTTGTGGCATATTTAGATTCAGATCATGGAGGATACAAAACAGACAGAAAGAGCACCAGTGGACAAGGACAATTTCTTGGAGGATCTCTTGTATCATGGTTCAACAAGAAACAAAATACAGTGTCTCTTTCATCAACGGAAGCCGAATATGTTGCAGTCTCAAGTTGTTGTGCACAAGTAATATGGTTAAAACAACAACTACAAGATCTTGGTATTTATCTCAAAGAAATACCAATCTATTGTGATAATACAAGTACGATAAGCTTGTCAAAGAATCCAGTTCAACACTCTAGAACCAAGCATATCGATGTCAGACATCACTTCATCAAAGATTATGTTCAAAAGAAAGATGTGAAAGTGATATTCATTCCTACTCATCTTCAACTAGCTGATATCTTCACAAAACCCCTTGCAAAAGATCAATTTTTATTTATTAGAAGAGAATTGGGAATGGTAAATCCCAATGAATTGTAAGTTATTTCAGTTTCTCATAATATTAGATGAAGTCATTTGTTAAAGTTTTGATGATTACTAACTTAAGCATTGGAGTATATAGAAATTTGTTTTGCAGGAAGGTTGAAACTCTGTTTTTGAGAAACAAAAATAGAGGTGATCAGAGGACACATTTACTGGAGTACCAACTTGAAGTTATCATAACAGAGAAGCATTACCCGAGGAATAACTTGAAGTAAAGAAGCACTTTACTCGAGTACGTACTCGAGTAATGGACTTCAAAACTGGAAGTAACGGATCAAGTTACTTGATTTTCAAATCTAACGGCTCAGTTACAAAGAAATGAAGAGTCACAAGTTGAAAACTCAGGTTACCCGAGGAAGGCCTCAAGTAAACTTGAAGTTTACTCGAGTAAGGCCTCGAGTAACTGCAAGTCCAGATTTTCAAAATTGATGAATAATGACTTAAATCTACTCAGAATGGGTTATAAATGATCGAGGGAACATCCATGGATAATTACAATATTATTCATGACAGGTACGCACTTTAAATAATTCATTTTAAAATTTTTCTGTATGAACACTCGAGGAGGGCCTCGAGTAAATGTGAAGGTTACTCGAGTAACGCCTCGAGTAACGTCGGGTTCTAGGGCTTTATCTGTCGCAAACTCAGTCATTTCCACAAAATCTCCTTGAGTAAATCACTATTCCCTCTCACAAAAACTTTTCACAAGTGATTCCTTGCTTCATTTCCGTCAAAACCCAAGAAATTTCAGCTCCAAAAACCTCCTATTTTTCTCAGAATCTCTGTGCCCTATTCCGCGTCTGTATCTCTGTTTTTCAGAAAATTTCAGTTTTCAATCTTCTAGAAAGATGAGGACTAAAAACCTTACTCCTATAGACTCCTCTGAATCCCAACAACACTGATCCTCTTTCTTCTCCTCCCAAAAAGAGAAGAAAGTTAACCCCGAGATCAAAAGCCAAAATTCCTCTTCAACCTCAATCACAACCGAAAGCCAGAGGTGTGGTGATTAAAGAGCCTATTGCTACAAGGGCTCAATCCAAGAAGAGTACCTCAACCAGAAGAGGGAAGAGTGCCATATCTCCCTCACCTCCTCCCTCTGATTCCTCTACCCCCTCTTTCACACCAAAGCCTATCAAAAAGCCAAAGTATGACAAGAATGTGGCTAATGCTATGGCTGGAATCATTGATCAAATGGAGAAGGGTCAAACTTCCAAGAAGTCCAAAATACCGGAAGCAGAGATCACTAATCCACCAAAGGGATTCAATGTTAGCAAATTGGTGGAGTCTCCGAAGTACTTGTCTCAATTCTCCATAAGGAAGGTGTGTAAGACACACTATGTTGATCTGAGGTTACTTCAAGAGGTAGTGAAGCATGATCTAAGTCCTTATTTAGATCCCTTTATGCCTTGGCTATCTATTAGATTACCATTCTGTACTAAAGTGATTACCCATTTTTATTGTAACTTAGAAATCATAGATGAGCCTAACCGAACCTCAGTTGAGGAAGAGATGACCACCACAGTTAGAGGCCAAAAGATACTTATATCTCCCTCTAGGATTAACTTGTGGTTAGGAATTGAAAACCCCCCAGATGATATCTATTCTGAACTTGAACCAAACCAAATCTTCACTATTCTCAAACCCGGATAGTTAGTTGGCCCTCTAAATTTCAAGCCAGTGATATGTGTGATCATCATAGGGTCCTTTGGTACATATACTCTAGGTCCCTAGTGAACAAAGCCAACAACTATACCCACTTCTCCGATAGGGACTTTAGGTGGTTTGCTTCACTGCTTTTGAAGGAACAGAAGGATCTAGGGGAATATATTTTCTCGGAGATGAAAACGTATAAGGTGGATGGGAAGGCTACAACACCAATGCCATATCCTCAGATCGTGTCACTAATCTTGAAAGAAAACAAGATATGGTATTTGGATAGCAAGGAGCCCATTGAGAGGTTGACTCCGGTTGGGAGAAACCAAATTGGGAAATTAAACATTGAAATCCCTCTCAAAGGCCCTCTGGAGTCTGGGTCCAAGAAGAAGAGGAAGACCACTGAGGCAGAGACCAACAAGTTGGATGACACTCAGTCATCGGCTCCAGCTGCTACCACATCATCGCCATCTTTCCTCAATGCCACTCTCCAACACTTCATGGAAAACATTCTCAGAGGACTCCATATGGATATCGCCAACACAAACACCGAGTTGATTACCAACACAAACTTCAAGATGGCGGAGTTGGTTGAGAAAATCGACAAGAGGCATGAGGAATTGGTTGAGAGAATGGACAGAAGGCATGAGGAGTTGCTAGCTGAGCAACGTGCCCAGGGCGAGACTCTAAGAATGATTTTGGCACGACTGGACTCCTTAGGTCCCGGACCTTCTGCTGGTCCATCTTCATCTGCACCACCACCTCCTCCTGTAAACCCTCCTTCTGACACTCCTATCCCTGAGGATAAACCATCTACCCCTCTAGTATCTAGTCCACCTGAGACTCAAGCCAAAAACATTCTGTATACAGTGGACAACCCAGATACCAATGAGACTGTTCACATTGTCATTGATGATTCTCCTCCAAAACCTCAGCCAGACACCGCTCCTAAACCGACTCCATCACCTGCCCCCACAGAGGAAATCTCTCCTTCCTCATCCTCCTCTGAACATCTTACACCAGAGGTTGAGACTACTCCTGAGATTCAGACCACTCCAGAAGGAGAAACTTCTATTATGGTTGTCTTCCAACCTTCTCCTCCTAGCGATGACATCCAAATCCCTCCAGTTAATCTACCTGAACCTGTCCCCTCTAGCTCCTTTGAATCTTTGGGCTCAGATGATTCTCCGGTTCTTCCAGTGACACCCATTTCCGTGGTCAAGCCTCCTAGCCCTCCACTTGATTGATGAAGCCAAAAAGGGGGAGAAGAGCTTGAGTGTGATTTTGTGGAAGTGTCGGAACTTATTTTGGGATATTTGGTTGTATATGGGTTCTAGGGATCATTTTAAAACTTGATAGGTCTTTTGATTAGTCCTCTTGAACTTATTTTGTAATTTGCAAATTTTAAAGTTTAATACAAGTATGTTATGATTGCATTTTTAGTTCATTTAAGCTTTGAATTATGATACATTGTTGGACTAATGAAATTGTTGTGTATGCAAGGTTTAAGCTATAAATCCAAAACTAAATAAGACAAATTTAATTTGAAAATTCAATTTGAAAAACCATGTCCAAAATCACCAAGTTTTGTCATCATCAAAAAGGGGGAGAATGTTAGATCTCATGTTTTGATGATAACAAAAGAATGGTTTGAAAAGGAAATGATTCATAAATAATTTTGAGCAAAGGAATAACAGGGATAAGCCTCACTTGAAGTAAGCATTGGAGTAATGAAGAAAGGCCAAGAGAAAAAGCTGAGAAACTTGATCAGAAGCAAGTTTTCTAAGGAATTACTCGAGGCGGTACTCGAGTAATGAGCCAAAACTTGAAGTAACCAGAGGCACCTTCCGATAACCTGCCAACGTTATTCGAGTAGGTACTCGAGTAATAGTGTAAGTATTTTAAGTTGCTCTCGGCCTGCCAATGTTACTCGAGGAGCTACTCGAGTAACCAGGTAAAGAACTTGGAGTTGCTCTCGGCCTGCCAATGTTACTCGAGGAGCTACTCGAGTAACCATGTGAAAAACTTCCAGTTGCCTTCAGGTTGCCAATGATACTCGAATAAGTACTCGAGTAACTCTGTTTCTGAAAAATGATGCTCTCGGCATTTTGTACCACTGCAACATTACTCGAGTAGGTACTCGAGTAACGCACTGAAGTAAGTGAAAACTTGAAGGTGGTATCCGATTAACTTGATATATTTTTAACTCATTTACTTGAGTCCTTACTCTGATATGCAAGTATTCAATGATCTATTTTTAAGTGGATTCCTCGAGTAGGTACCCGAGTATACAGAGATTTTTTCAAGGAAAACCTTAAGTCATTACCCGGGTAAGTCAAGCACAAAAAGTATATTTACTTGAGGTGGTACCCGAGTAACTGATGCAAAAATGAATGCATTACTCGAGTCCGTATCCGAGTAACAAGGTAAGTGCTCTCGGCCTTGAAATCCTGCCAACATTACTGGAGTAAAGCATCGAGTAACCAAAAGTTTATTTGAAGGTTTACTCGAGTTGGTACCCGAGTAATTCATAAAGTTGTGAGTGCATTACTCAAGTAAGTACCCGAGTAAACATACATTTCCAAAGGTTTAAAAATTGATTATTCCATGCACTACCCGAGTATTCTTAAATTTGTCTGTTGACTTGGAGTTGATCAAAGTTTTCCCGATGATACTCGAGTAAACTTCATGTGATACTCGAGTAGCTACTCGAGTAAGCAAACCCAGAATTTTAGAAATCATTCCGACGTTCATTGATTTGTTTCCTATATGATTAACATTTCATTGTATTAGCATTCTTAGTCTATTTACAGATAAATAATGAAGAGATCTTACCAAATAAGGAAAGTCAAAAGCAACGCTCAAATGTCACCGACCGTCACCTACCACAACGTATGTTTCTCAAAAACTGGAAAAGTCAATAATGGCTGCGCACGCTCCAACGGACATGAAGAAATATGTTCCAGCAATCATTACCAACGTATCTATATATATGTGAACATCTGAACAAAGAAAGACACACAAGAATACACTCACGAACGTATCATCAAGTTCATTACTCTGTTTTCATTGTACTTGTGATTCTATGCTTCAGTGATTCTTATTTACTCTGTGAGAGAGATATTTCATTCAAACTCAATATTTGTTGTTGAGGTAACTTAAGGTTGTGGAACCTTGAGTTGGGATTGAATTACAACTTGTAAGGGGGAGCGAGTGTCCAGGTGTAGGAACTTGCTTGTACTGAGGTGCCAAGAACCCACTGAATCTTGGAAGTTATAGTGAAACTCTCAGAGAAGCTCTGAGGACTGGACGTAGGTCAAAGTGGTTGTGGCCGAACCAGTATAACTCCCGGTGTACACTTCGGTGATATTTCTCCTTACTCTTTCATGTTTTAATTTCAACATCAAATTTTATATTTGCAACGAAATTTTTAAGATCACCCAATTCACCCCCCCTCTTAGGTGAAACGCTTGCTCTAACACCAATTTCATACCAAACTTCATTCCCACACAAATTTTCGCAAGGAATCTATTGAAAACACCAAAACAACAAAATTCACATTATAGTGACATGTTTTACAGCAATCTCAACATGTCACACAATTTCACATTTCAACCTCTAACATTGCAACTTTTCCATTTCCAATGCCAAACCAATTCCAATGACCAAATTACACAACAAAACACCATTTTCAACACAAAACACATGACAATTCATGCATTTCACAATTCCACCAAAATCAGGGCAAAAACCAAAATTCACAATACTCAACCAATAACCACAATAGTTTGGTCAAAAGTCATCAAATACTCACTTGTTCCTCTTTCCCAAACAAATTCCTTGATTCTTCATCTTTCTACTTTTTCCTCAAGCTATCAAACACCTCCAATCAAGAATCTAAAATTATAGGGATGAGGCTCTCATCACTATGAACAACATTAAAGAAGAGTGTTTGAGCTAAAGAGGTCACCAAGCAAGCTAAAAACTCACCTCAAACTTTCTATTTCCTCCCAAGCTTTGGGACGTCTATGGAGATGAAGGAGCGAGATGAGAGATGATGATGAAGATGAGGCAAGTCATTTTTTTGGGTGCCCAAACCGACCTAAAGAGAAGAGAGGAGAGAGAAAATGTATTTTGACACTTTGACCAATCCAAGGGTTCACATTGTGCCACTTGTCACAATCTTGTTTCACCTCCATCAGTTTACATTAACACAATACATGGGATTCCACCCTTTTAATCTCATAACAATCAATTACAACCATTGATCTTTGAGTTACCAATGAGCTTCCTCTTCGGAATTGATCAATTAGTTGATAACTTTACCGTTTTGCCCCTGATTATGGTAATTCCTCCTGAATCACCACCAAACTCATTTTATCATTCCATGTCACCACATTATGCCCTCCCCCTTATTTTCATTCAATTTAGTATTAATCCATAATTGAACTCAAATACAGGGCTTCGGCGGTGCTCACAACCCATACAAATCACATTTGGGTGCCAAATCACATCAGAGTCTCCAAAAGTGTTTATTTATCAATAATGACCTCCACTTTTGGAGTCCTTAACCCTTTAATTGAATTTTGGGGTATTACAGTGAACACTTTAAAGTTGTATTTCTGAATTGATCTCAATGTAGGGGACCTTGAGAGCATTGATTTCTTTACAGGGGAAGCTGTAGAGAAAATTCCTAGTAAGACTTTATAATCGTAAGACATATAAGGTGTAGGAAGGAGCGAACGTTACTTATCGTAAGACTTGCATGAGTGAGCAAGACAGAGAGGTGTTCAGAATTATTTTACTTGTAAGACTTGTTGTAAGGGGGAGTAACTTAGTGAGAGATTTGTAAAAAGCTTTGCAAGTGTCTAGTTAAACTTTTAGAATTGTAGAGGCTTTTCTTGTGCCCAGATTAAACAAGAAGATAGTGTATTCAGCAGGAGCCTAGGGATTGGATGTAGATAATTGTGGATTGGGCTAAACTAGGATAAATCATAGTTTGAATATTCTCTTCTCTAAGCTCTTATATTTCTAGCATATATTATTCAAATAACTGACTATTGATTTATGATTCATTACTTTCATATTTATTAATTTCACTAAGATGCAAAATAATTTTCAAACTTCTTAAGTTTTTATCTTACACCAAATTCACCACCCACTTAGGTGTCAGTCGGTTCTAACATTTGGGATCAGAGCAAGGCTCTTGTTTAAAGGACTTAACCATCTCAAGAGTTATCAATAGCTAATTTTGGGTGTTATATGCTTTCAAAAGGTTTTGATTATATAGTTCCACCTCCTTTAAAAGATATTGATTTTTGGTTTTGGAAAGCTAGAATGACATCTTTTATAAAATTCTTTGATTATGATATGTTGGATGTTTTTACAAATATTTTTAATTTCAAACCAAGAAAGGATTGGACAGAAAGAGAAAAGAAAATGCTTTTGTTGAACATTATAGTACTGAAAATTCTGTATAATGCTTTAACTAAAAATGATTTTGAGAAAGTTAAATTTTGCTCTATTGCTATAAATATTTGGGATACTCTTTATTCTATTTATACTTCTAACAATTGTATTGAAGTTGAAAGTGTTGAAAGTTCATGTGAAACTATACGCTGTATATCTACAGTTCATAAACAAGTAGAAGTTGACAATGAAGAAGGAGAAATCATAGAACACTACCATGATCATGTCAACATAGAAGAACAAGAGGAAGATGATTCCCAAGAAGAGCTCGTTATGGGCGAATTTAAAGGATCATCCTCAGGAGCTCAAGATCTACATATGGTAACCAATTCCAATGCTTTTAGATTTATTTTGAAAACAGATTTTCAAAGTTTGCATAGAATTGATTGTCAACCAATTATTGATTTGATTTTAAAAAGCAAAAATGTTTTTGATCATGTTGGAGAATATTTGGGAAGGAAACTATGTCAAATGAAAATTACTTGAGTTTTAATTCACATGACCGGCATAATACTCGCATAAAATCTCATAATACATATCATTATATAGTTTGCAATTATTATGGTAAGTCGGGTCACATTTCTCACACATGTTATATCAGAAGAAATTCTAATGTGATAAATAAATTTGTTTAGGTTCCTAAAAGGCAATGGGTTCAAAATCTAATGTTTAAGGACCCAAACCAAAGAAGGTACTAAAATGTCCATATGATGTTTCATGTTTGCAAATTGATTCTTGAAAGAATGAGCATAAGGGTGCAGAGAAAATGAAGATGATTTCAAGAGCTCCTAATGCACTTGAAAGGAGAGTCCCATTAGTTAGAAGAACTCTCAGATCACCTATTGCTAGAATTGTAAAGTCTAACCACAAAGAAAGGCAATGGAGAAAAGAAATATATTCTACCTCAAGCATGAACTACCATAGAGTACCATTAAACTATCTTGAGGAAAATATGAAAAAGAGGATCTCTCGATCATCAAGTAAAAGACTCCTATAGTCTATATATTTTGAGAAAAGTTTGTTAGCACCCAAAGCAAGAGATTCAAAGTATCAACATCATAGAAATATGCAGTGGGTAAGCAAAAGCAATTCTCCAAGTATCTAAGGCAAAGGTTAATTCTTTATGCATATATAATGATTTGAAAAGAAAATATTTCTTTTATGCATAAAGACATGTTTAATTCATTATGCTTAATTGCATCGAATTCATTATATTCTTAGAGCATGTGAATTTTATCTTTGATTCCTACAATATAACAAGAAATGGATCCAAGCAAGGCTAGATACCATGAAGAAAAAGAAATTTATATAGTTCTGTAGGATAAGAAAAAGCACCTTAAGACTATGGCCATATGAAAACAAATTTGTTTCTTGATGGTGCTGAATTTTAGAGTTTGGATTTTGGTGCTGAGTGTACAAAGGAGAAAAACCAATATTATTCCACTAAAACTATGCAAGCTACTGCAAGGACAAGAGGAATGACGGTGATATATAATCTTTACTCTATATTGTGCTTATATGAATTATTTATTTTGGGTAATAAATATTTTTCCATTATTGCATTCCTTTAGCAATCAATCCTTGATGATCGTTAAATTATTTACATATTGCTAAATGAACCAAAAGTGAAACTATGCATAGTTTTTCTATTGGTTTATGCTTTGAAGTGCACAATCCAAAAATGTGTTTTGGTTTCAATTCATCCTTTTTATAAAAGTACATACACATGGTTTGAACAACTTTTATATTTTGTTTGCATTCAAATTGGTTTCAAAATTGGAAGTTAACATTTTTGTATATTGAACATCAGAAATGCTTCAAATATGACCATTAGATTTTTTCCATCATTGACATATTGATCATTGGTCATAAATGTGCTGTATGGTGCTTGAACTCCTTAGTTTTTATTCTCTAATGAGTTAGACCTCATGTCTAACATGTTGATCATCTATATGAATACCAAGCCAATCTCTAAGAAAAGAATTCAATTCATGAAAAACCTTGTTCTGAATGCATAAATCCTTATTGGTTGAGTTATTCCAAGTATTATGAATGTTCATTAATGCATTAACCATTATAGTGGAATAACTTACTAGGATAATATTCTAGTACTCAAGTCATTTTGACTAATGAGTATATGCTTCATCATTCATAAATTCGTGTACTCATTTTGTTTCTTAAACACATTAACCATTGATATGGTCTATCTTTAAGTAACTAGTGTCATGTATTTGAATCCTTGAGTTGAACATTCATATCTTCCAAGACACAACTCTAACTGTCAAGATAGTCTATGGATCAATAGTAAAGCCATGATGCTCATATATGTCTATTGAGCTAATCCTTTTGGTTATTCATATGACTTTTGCACTAGGAAAAATTCTCCAACATGTTAACACTGATAGTTAACATAAGTAAAGCTTTCTTATACTTATTTTATAACTATTGACTTCCACCATTTTTAACATGAACATTGATTATAAACATGTTTCAAAAATGAGCTTTGCATGTATTCAAAATCTCAATTTCACAATGTATTGTTATGATTTGAAATTACATATGAGATTTGAAACAATTTGCATATTTCATTATCATTCTTGGAAAACCTGATTTCAATCATGATTTATCATTTCACAAAATTTGATAAACATTTTTTATGGATATATCTACCACTCTCTTTTTATCCAACTTACATGGATGGCATGAAAATATTTTCAATCACATATTTTTCTATACAAAGTATATTTGCAAATTGTTGTTTTGAAAACATGAGTCTTGGTTTCAATTGTTTGCTATTCTGCATGGCATGAATTAATTGGATGGCATTATAGTTCTAATCTTTAGTGATTTAATCAAGGTAATCAAACCCGGACCAGTCACTAAATTGGTCAGGGTACTGGGTCAAGGGTCAGTAGGTTAGACCGAAGTCAAATTACAGTTAAACTGGGACCAAACCGATGAGAAATTGAATTTTTTTAGCTTATTAATATGAAATTCTAAAGAAAAAAATTTAAAATATTGATTTTTAAAAATATAAAATATAAAATCTGACCGGATCGGCTCATCGGACCCGACCGGTCTACCAGCCGGTTGGCCGATTTCCGGTCCCAACTAGCCAGTCCAGTCTGGGTCTGAGTACATAGATTAATACACTCTTTGCTCAATAACAATGTAGTTTAATTATATAAGAGCAAAAGAGTTATTATGCCTAATATTGTATGGACCCAAGAGAACTTGGGTACTAAAGAACATGTATTTATACTATTGTAGGAGTAGATCGGATGCTATGCTTTTGGGTATAAAGAACAAAAGTTAAAAGCTTAGGTCTGATTTGCAGTGTTATAGTATGAGCAAAATTTGAATATGTGGTATCACTCAAGTGAGACCCCATTATTAGCAAGTAACTAGCTAGTATTGGAGGCAGAGAAAGAGAAAGAGGAGGAAGGTCTCTTAGGGGACACTGTTGAATTCAATTCAAAGAAGCTCAAGCTAAGAGCAAGGCCTAAAATGATAGTGATTGTTCTAAGAGACTCTTTTGTTCAGATATCTATCCATCTTCCCTATTGCTAAAAGAAAGTTAAACAATTCTATTGTAACATGGAGCCAACTAAAATATGCTCTAAGAAAGGTACAATGGTTGAGGAGACATTAGAGACCACTATTAGATATCAAAAGGTGGTCATCTCAGCTAGGAGGATCAATAAATGATAGGGATCAAGAAGTCCCCCACTAGACCTTTCAAAGAATACGATAAACCTGAGATGTACAGAATCATCAAGCTTGGTGAGCCTGTGAGGATTCTCAACTCCCATCCTAGTTCTATGTCTAATCTTCACAAATTTATATGGTACATCTAAACTAGAGCTATGGTGAACAAGGCCAATAACTTCACTCACTTCATCACAAAGAATTATCACATAATGGCCTATATTATTTGTAGGAAGGAGGGGAATACTAGAGAGATCATGTCTTTCAGAGAACAAGAGGTACATATATACTTTTACAAGGTATACTCCAACGACATACCCTCATTTGGTATCTATATTCCTCAAGGCTAACAAGATATAGTACCTAGAGCCAAATAAGCCCCTTATAAGGACTCCTATGGTTAAGAAGTTGCACATCCAAAAGGTGAATATACACTTGTCACTAGTGGGCAGTACTAGCTAGAGATAGAGAGCATAACCTAAGGCATCTAGAGATGATCAAGTACAATCCTCAAATAGAGCTAAATCAGCTGGAGCCTCTTTCATTGGATCCACAATTCAAACAAACTAAGCTTCACTTGATATTACCAATAAAAAAGCTCATTAAGGTTAGGGATGATAGAGTTAGGAAGTTATGTGATGTGGCAAATTAGAACTTCCAAATGTTGTTTACTCAACACAAGAGGCACAGAGGATGGGAGCTAAGACTTTAAGGATAGATGAGATACAATACTTTGTTAGAGTTGGTCCCCTTGGTCATTAATTCTTTGGTCCATATATCTAGGACTATATGGGAGAGGAGCTACAGCTATTTCACACTAAGCTTTCACAAATAAAGCTAAGTTCATCACTTTTAGGAATGGGAAGATTAGAAAACTCTGTGCCTTATGATAAGTAAAATATTTGCATATTTAGTTTTCCTTATATGATTATTTTATGGATGATATTTGAGCTCAATTTAATAAATTTGGGTATGATTAATAAATAAATAATGATTTTGGCATGAAATAGAATTTCTTGAAAAATACTAAATTAGACCCTCTTTTAGTTTTCAGGAAATATCTAGAGCTCTAGATATTGGATTGGGACGTTCCATATATGGATAAAAAAGCTAAGAAAGAGCTCTACAACTTTTATCATGAGACCAAAATCCAGTTCTATCTCCAAGGGTTTTGAATTTTGCTTGGAAGTTGAGAGCAGAAATCATCTACCATTCCATCTACCACATTTCATCTATCACTTCATCTTCCTTTTCATCTACCACTTCATCTACCCTACTCCATTCTTCTCTATATATAGCCACCCTCTTCTTCATATTTTACACAACTATTTTTCATATCCATTACAGTCCTCTCTTCTCCACTTACACACCATTTCATATCTATTACTCTCCTTTCTTCTCCACTTACACTATCATCTTATAATTAATTTCATGCATTTTATTTGATTCTTGCATGCCTCCTACATGGAAGGTTTTACCTCCTACTTGAAAGGCTTAGGTAGTCCTCCTTTATGGATGGTTTAGGTTACCACCTACATAGAAGGTTTTACCTCTTACATGGAAGGCTAGATTTTTCTATTTTCATGCATCTTGTGGTTGTAATTTTTATGTTTAGAATTAATAATTAAGTTTATTGCAATGTTTATGAAGTTCTCAATTTATTTTATTTTTTTAATTTAATCATGTGCTAAATTTCCATTTTCCTAGGGTGATGATGCAGCTTACTAATGTCGGATTGAATCTTAACTTATTAAATCTAGTTTGAATTTCTCCTTCATGATTAAGTTTTAATTATTATTCTTAATGCTTTTGATTGATTGGCCATCTTTTGAATGATTTCAATATGCATGTTGAGACTGGAAGGAGATGCATGTGTATAGATCCTATAATTAAAACCATGACTTGTATATGAAATAGGAATATATTCATATGAGTTGTGTAGTCTTACTGAGTTCCATAAATCTTAATGCATAATTAATTGCTTAAATTCATTTAGGAATATATTAGATTAACAATTAATTATAAAATTGCTTGACCTTGGAAGAGGCTAGTAATTAAATTAGGGAAACTCGACTGTCAATCATGTGGAATAAATTGGGCTAGAATTGATAAGTGATTGAATCTAGAATTTGTTAAGTGAAATCTAACCCGTAGGCCTTTTTCTCATAGCTGCTTTCATATCATTTGCATTCATATTTAATTATTTTTAATTTTGTGATCTCAATCACCAACTAATCAATTGACTAGATAGAGTTAAAATTACTCATTTTGGTAATTAGTGATCAATCATCATGGGAACAATACTTTACTCACTTCTGTATTACTTGATTACGACAGTGTACACTTGCACTATTTAATAGACTATTTACACTCATAATAACTTGATCGACTAGAACTTCAAGGCCTTATTCTAAACTCCTCTTGGTATCCTTAAGTGCTCACAGAGACTACAGAATCCCTTGCTAGCCAACGATGCATCAATAGACTATAGAGGACTATGACTTGAGTGATTATGAGATTACTTGAGTAAGGTATTGTATTTTTCCTTAATTAAAATTCTCTAAGTTGCATTATTTGAGTGAGTACTTGTGTGATGGTAGAGTAGAATTACTCGAGTAACCACTCGAGTAATATAGGGTTATAGTCTTAAAACCCTGAATATCATCATCATTTTCAAAACTTGATTTCTCTCCAAATTGTAAGACCTTTCCTTACATACCAATTATTATCGATATTTAATTAGAGTAGCGACTGCACAGTTCAATAGGTATATAGGAATAGCAAAAATATACTGATATTATTGAAACAATATTGCTTAATTATATTACAAGAGTTTCCCACAGGGGTTTGTACATAATAATTACATACCTTAAAACAATAAAAGGTCATTAGATAACCAACATCTCTTATTGTGCTCGTCCAGAACCTTCTATTGCCAATAATTAAAATTCTTATGGAAAGGGTGAGATTCAAAGAATCTCTATAGTAATATGCAATTAGTCATATGAAATACGACAGATAAATATGCCATACACCAGGTAATGCAACATAACACAAACAACACGGCATGTGCACATGAGTCGGGGCTACATCCCCACTATCCATAAATCTCTATAAATGTGCCTAATTGTGCAATGCCTTACTTGATAATATAATGTTCATATTATAGAAGATGACATACATAAAGCATATAAACATTCATATAGTTTATGAAAGATAGAGTTACTACTTGGAATGCGCCTTTTACTTGCGTGACTATCAGTCTAATACTATATCTGGCTCGGCTAATGGCATTTTGTAAAATTCCAAATTTATAATAAATGAGTTATTATTTATTCATAACTCATTCTAAACTCATTGTGTTGGTTATCTTATCTAGTTATAATAGTTTTTGCACAGTACAATTATTGAACAATGCAGTTCTACTGTTTCTAGAAAACTAGCAGATTTTTAGTCAACTTTGGAAATTCATAATTAATTCTAAGAAATTCCAAATTGATTGGTTCTAAAGCCTATGTAAATAAATTTAAGTTCTCTTTTAAGGATAAATACTTAAGTCTGACCATTGCCATCACACTTCTCCCAAAAATTTGCCAAACTCCCCTGTTCCTATATTATAGTCTAGAAACAGGGCCCAAATTTGAAAAATCATATCTCTTAATCTACTTATACAAAAATCATGTTCTTCCCACCAAATTAAAGCTCTATATGTCTATTTTAATCTTGTAAAATTTCATAGTATTTGGACTAGGTTTGGCAAACGAAAGACATGTCACAACAATACTGCCTCCAGGAATCAAATTAAGCGGCACTTACTCCTTAACTTCTACAATTTCCAGATTTAAACATAATCATCCAAAAATCATAAACACATATATTCCCACACAATTTTCCCTTCTAAATCCAATGAAATGATCAAAAAAAAAAACCAAAATCCAACTCTAGCAGGATGAAAATGCCTCTGGAAAAAATCTGGAAAACTTAAGGGAAAATGAGTTCTTTTAGTTTTAATCCATAAACCTCCTTCTTTCACCTCCAATCCCATGTTTAACTTACTAAACACCTCTTAAACATGATTAATCCAGAATTGGGCAGCACCTCTACTTAGGGTTTATGCATCCCAAGCATCAAAATAAAGCCAAAATAACTATAAAACAACAACAACCACCAACAACAATCAAGAATCAACTAGAGGAACTAGGTTCTTGAGCTCACCTCTTGCTTTCTCTCTCTAGGCCATAAAACTGTCCTTGTTTTTTGCTTGCTACACATGTTTCAAGATGTCATAGAGATATGAGAGAGTTATCATAAAGAAGAAGGCAAGAACAAGTGGGTTTCTACAACTAAACTCACCTTGTTTCCTCTTAAATCCTTGCTCTTCTCCTTATCTCTCTATATTCTTTATGTGAGCTTTCTCTCTCTCCTTGCACATATGCTAGCCAAAAAAATAGCCCAAGGGAAGGATAAAGAGCTCATAAAAAGATCACTTCTTACTTTATGAAATAATATTGTTTACTACTAACTCAACATGTGCATTATTTTCTTGGCTATAATTAATCCCTCTTGAATTAATATGGACCAAATAAATTATTTTCCTTTCTCCTTTCTTGCTTTTTACTTTAGCCAAAATTTATCCCAATTAAAAGAAAAAATAGATGGCTTCTTGATTTATTAGTCAAATGACTATTTTGCCCTTACATTTTTTTTCCATTTTCATAATTTGTTGGAAATATGGCAGAATTTTCATCAAAACTTTGAAAATTCATATCTAATTGTACAGATTTACAATTTGTATAGTTACAAAGACAATATGACCCTTATTAAATCTATTTTTAGCGAAAAACATAACCTTTAGTCAACTGAAAGCTCATAATTCCCATAATTTCCATTTTTGGACATTATCACTGAAGCTTACCAGTTTCACTGGGCTAACTTCAAAAATACATAATTCTTTGTGTCCAGCTTGAAATGACTTATATGACCTATCAAATTAAAGCATGATAAGTTTACTTATATTTTGGAAATTCACATTAATTGGACATCATTTGATTATCCATAACTTTTACTCGACCGGACTGCCATATAGAAAAAATACACTAGTAATAAAGTTTACATTCCTGGGACTCTTCCTAAATCGGGGCTTACTAGTCCACTTGATTCAGGTTTATTCTCAAGCCTCTAATCTTAAAAGTTGGGATATTACAGAAATCTTCATATTTTTATACTCATTTTCTCTACAAAGTAAATCCTAGAAAGTTATTATCTATATTCCTCATAATGATTTTTAAAGCCATGCATACAATAAGGGGGAGCTTCACATTCACATGTGTTTTATATTTTGAAAGATCATCTCCTATTTAGAAGAAAATCCTTTTAACATACTCATCTGCATTCACTATCTTTTGATTAGTTTTGATGATGAATTACTCTTATGTTTTTCTTCTCATGATCTTAATTTTAATATATCATATAGAAAGGATAAATTTGATACTTTATGGCACTAATCATTCTTTATGTAAGAAATATTTACAATTGTGGCAGGAGAATTGATTTTGTGCAATAGCATTCCTCAACATACTATAAGAAGAATCTATCAACATTGAGGAAAGATGCTTTAAAGCTTAAACAAGGGAAATATATTGGCTGCAACATTCAAATCAACAAATACATGTGCCAATACAAATGTGCATTAAGCATGCTGTACAGAAGCTCAACTCAATAGGAGAACCTTGGAAACAACATGAATATACATCAGAGTTGCATAGCAGAACTGTGGTGAACACAACATCATGAACTAATATTGCCAAAGAATAAAGCAATGCACTTCAGCACATCATCATTTTCTCTAAATCAATATAAGCATTTCTAAACCCTTCCTCTTTATATTTTGAAAGTACTCTACATATGTTTGATTTCAATTTGCTTTAAACAAAAGGATGAAACATTCCTTTTGATTAAGGAAGAGAAAAGCGTTACTAATTCGGTTTCATATTTACTTCTCTAAGACTTTTTCCTTTTTGAAACTGATAAGTAGTAATGAATTTACAAACCAGTTTTGACACCACACATAATTAAATTTAAAAAGTTTTTGAAAAACCCACTCAAGCATAAGATTGAACCTTGTATCGAAGTTAGGATTTTAACAACTTACTATTTGATAATGTCTCAAGTTTGTAAGATTACATGACCAAAAATCATTAAAATAGTTTATAAAATACGGTGTTACACTTGTTGGTATTATTGATATAATTAGTTTTGATGATGTCAAATATAGATGCCAAATATTAAGAGCAAAAAGTTTGCATAGCATACTTATCTCGTATATTGGCTAACTACTATTTGATATGAAATATCTTATAGATTAGTCAAGCAAAGAAAGAGGAAGATTGAAGATAGTTAAGAAAATAAAGAAGCTATCTAGTTGTGAATGATCATCAAGAGGAAAATTATGAAGAAAGAGAATCAAGAAAGAAGAAATTACAAGATCCAATGGGAATATTAAGATTCAAGTTCCTAGAAGTGATATCGGAGATTTCTATTGTTAAATGGAGGTTAAAATAGGCCAATTAAAAGCTAAAATGACTTATATGGAAGTTATACCAACTTCACTTAAGTGATCACTCAAGTTTTCTTCTCAAACTCGAGTTTCATACCAAAACTTAAGTGACTCGTCATCTAAACCTCGAGTTTCATACCAAAACTCGAGTTATGACCTCACTCTATTGTGCTCTATTTTTGTTCAACTTAGTAGAGGTTCAATATTTTGGATATATCTCTCTAACCACACATCTGATTGAGCTGAAACTTAATTCATATGAAACTAAACTCCTAAAGCATCATATAGACACCAAGATCAAGTTTAAAGGAGTTTAAAATAAGGCGATATGAATTTTGGAAAAAGATACTCAAACCATCATTGTATTGCAAAACATGTACGGTATTTTGGACATATCTCTCAAACCACATATCCAATTAAGTTGAAACTTGTTGAATATAAACTAGACTGAAATAGTTTCTATACATAGGTCATTTGTCAAATTTGGAGTTATATGGTAAGTGTTATTCCTTTTGGAAGTTAATGCTCAAAATTAAGGTTTTATATAGAAGATGTTCAAAAACTAGAATTTAAACTCGAGTTTTGGATCAAAACTCAAGTTCTGGTCTAAAGAGAACTCAAGTTTGCAAGATAGCTCTTGTAAGTTTTATCCAGAGTTTAAGTCAAAAAAACTGAAACTATCTGAAAAACTCAAGTTCTAGTACAAAACTCGAGTTATGATCCAAAGAGAACTCGAGTTTGGCAAGCTATCTCTTGCAAGTGTTGTCCAGATGCAATACCAGAATCTAAAACAATGTGATGCACTGAAATTATAGATTAAAAATCAAGTTATGATGTAGAACTTTAGTTGTGCCTGTAAACTCTTGCAAGTTCAAATTAACTATTTAAAGTTTTTTGGCAAAAATATTCTGAAGTCAGCATGAAAACTTGAGTTGCTATTGTAGCACTTCATGTTTTGTTAAAAGCACTTCAAGTTTGTGCTGTAGAACTTCAAATTTTGTTAGAGGCACTTCAAGTTAACTCATACAAGGTTTTGGTAGAGACAAACTGAAGTCCTGTTAACAGCTTTGAAACTCGAATTTTTAAGAAGAACTTCAGTTGGGACTGTAGAACTCCAAAGTAACTCTCACAAGTTTAGAGAATCTAATGTTGGAACATCAAATTCATGCAGGGAATTTGAGTTAGACTTGAGAACTCTAGTTTAGCCAAAAATTCTTTATTACTTCCAGTTGCACTTCCTGTGAAGCTTTTCTAGGAAAACAGAACAATGCTTCAAAATTTCTAAAAATCATTGGAATGAGTATGCAACTCATTTCTCTTGCTTCTAATCAATCTAACACTTCACCATATTAGTGATTAAGCATTTTTCAGGTGATCAAACAAGGATTAACACATAACTTGGAAATAGGACCTTTTGTCAGAAACTTCCAATGGCTAGTTCAATGATCATATTTTAAAAGCACCAATGGGAAGAAGAAAAGCTCAATGGCCATCAATCTTCATCAACTATAAAAAAGAGAGCATTCAAAGTTGATGGTAGCAGAAAAAGTGAGCAACTATGACAAAATGATAAAATCATGAATCCTCTGCCTTAACCCAAATACTCTATATTTTCCAGCTTTGATATTATTTGCCTTAGAGAAAGAGAGATTATTTGTATTGTAATTTAGTGATTTTCATATCCACTATGTGAAAGAGTCTGTAAACACTTTAAAATTGTATTTCTGAATTGATCTCAAGGTAGAGGGACCTTAAGAGGATTTATTTCTTTAAAGGGGAAGCTGTAGAGAAAATTCTGGGTAAGAATTTTGCTCGTAAGACTTGCAAGGTGTAAGCAGGAGAGAACGTTGCTGCTCATAACACTTACAAGGTGCAAGCAGGAAAGAATGTTGCTTCTTGTAAGACTTATAAGGGGTGTAAGTAAGAGAGAATATAGCCTCTTATAAGACTTGCACGGGTGGGCGGAAGAGAAAGGTCTTCAGAATTGTTCTATTTGTAAGACTTACCGTAAGGGGGAGGTACTCGTTGAGAGATTTGTAAAAGGCTTTGCAAGTGGCCGATTAAACTTGTGGAATTGTAGAGACTTTTTTTGTGCCTGGATTAAACAAGAAGATAATAGACTAAATATCTTAGGAGGAGCCTGGGGATTGGACATAGGTCATCGTGAATTGGACCGAACTAGGATAAATCACAATTTGCAAATTCTCTTCCCTTAGCTCTTATGTTTCCAGCATATATTATTCAAATAACTAATTATTGATTTCTAATTCATTACTTTCATATTTATTGCTTTTACTAAGATACAAAAAGATTTTCAAACTTCTTAAGTTTTTATCTTACACCCAATTCACCCCCTTGGGTGTTAGCCGATTCTAACTAGTATTAGAGAAGTTGATCTTGGCAAAAACTAATGTATTCTATCTGTGTAAGTGTATTAACCCTTGGATAGTGCCTTTGTGTGGAATTATGCCTAGGAAAATGCAGAGGAGTATATCACTCGGTCAGTCAACCAACCCTTAGAAGATAAGCGCATACCAGAGGGTAAGTGCATGGTGGTGTATTTTATGAAGAATGTACTTAGGATGATGTGTACCGCTAGGAAGAGAGTTAAGATCTCAATAAAAGTCAAGTTAGGGTCTAGTTCCAGTATAAATTCTTCCTTCGGAGAAGTAGGTAACCCAAAGAGGGATGAAATACTATAGGATATAGACTCTATTGATGAGTTTAGGGCTCTAGTAGTTAGATTAGCATTTAACCCACACCCAGATCATAAATTGTGGGAGCATCTTATGAGGCTATATCTGATGTCTTTTGATGATTTTAATTCCTCCATGACACGGTATATAGCATTATTAGCCTCAGTAAAGAAGTTATATAAGTAGAGGATTTGAGGATGGGCTAGGGATGATTGATGAAGTTTGGATCTAAACAACACTAGCCTATCTCCCCCACCTTACTTCTTAGGTCATGAAGAAGAATGAGATCATAGTAAAGGGTCTTTTTCAGTTCTTGCCTTTTATTAATCATATCACATGTATTTATATATGATGTATAATATAGACTGGTAGTGTTAGCTTTACTAGCTGTAGTAGTGTAGTAAAGGCTACTTTTGTATGTAAGTATCAAGCCGCTTTTTTTTGTAAATAGGACTCTTCGGTATTAATATATGTTTATCCTATTATGTAATGGTATTTAAGTTTAAGGAATACAAATATATATGTTAAATTTCATATTGCAATCTTTCCTTTGTAATAGTGAAAAGAAACTATGGTTTGATTGAGAAAAAAACCAGTAGTACTGGAAATTAAGGAAGTAGGAAACCAAAATCCAGCTGATCCCACGTAGCAGATACTTGGTATGCTGACAGAATAGTGCGCCATGATACAAGAACTTAAAGAAGAGCTCTAGGATGTGAAAGCCAAGCATAATAAGGATAGGGAGCATTTGGTAGATAATAAAACAAATAAGGAGGAAATAGAGAATAAGGAAGAGCAATCTCAATCTGATGAGTCGCAGTAACACATAGTACTGAATCAGGAATCCTAAGGGGGGACTGGCCCGTGATGAAAGAGACTTACAGTATTGGGTCTCAAAGTTTTGCAATCATCAACCCTGAGCGTCCAAAAGGATATTCGACCCTTAAGTAGCTGAGGATTGGATAATCAGGTTGGAGAAAATTTTTGAGGTATTAAAGTGTCCTTCTAAGGTAAAGGCCAACTGGCTGTATATAAGCTAGAAAGGGATATAAACCGATGGTGGAGAAACATAGCCATGACGTTGGAAATTTGGAATATTCTCGTGACTTGGGAGTTGTTCCAGGAGAAGTTCAACGAAAAATACTTTCCCAGATCTATTAGAATTGAAAAAAAGCAGAGTTCTTATCTATCAAATAAGGCAGTGAAGAGACTTTCAACAAATAACTCTCTCGATTCATCCGCCTAACACATTACTCCTTTTACTTATCAAAGGGTTGAAGCATGAGCTGAAAGATCAGTTAGCCTCCCAACAATTAATAAAGTTCAACAAAGCAGTGGAAGAATGCTGGATGATTCCAGCTAAGAATACCAGCAACCGTAATAGACCTAGTTGGGGAAGCTATACAGGGGACTTAGTAGTTATGATATTCAGTACCAATAAGGTACATTGCCCAGTCTGTGGTCTTGAGCCTAGTTGAGGTACGAATAAGTAGGGGTTCTAACAATGGTTGGCCTTGAATATGTGCACATACTAATTCTTATGATTATAGTGTTATTATTCTGCTACATTAAATGGTACTTGACATATTTATTTGTTGCATTTTATATGACTGATTATATATTACTATTGATATTTGATTGAATCTCACCATTTTTAATATTTGAAAATATTCCAGCAGAAGCTAGCGGCTCTAAGGGCAAAATGGTAAATACCGTCATAAGAGGGTACCAGTTTAAGCAAGTGCTACCGTTGGTTACCTTAGCTTTATTTTGATAGTTTTGGATAATTTGTATATATTTTTTAGTATATTTCTTGTATTGTAAATAAATACTTAATATAAGTATATTTGTGTTATTTCTGTATGCTGTAGAACTATGCCTTTATTACTCTAGCAAATATCAAGATGTTAAGAGGTTTGACATTTTTGGTATCAGAGCTAAAAGCGGTTCTAGCATTATCAAAATAGTATACTGATATGATCTTGTTTTCATAGTGATAGGAGCTATGCATGGAAGGCGGTGACAGTAGGATAAATCACTATCGTCAGTGAATGAGCTTCCACCACATCAGCGGATTCCTGAGGGACAGTATCACATACAGTATAACCAGGATGATGAGGACACCTCAGAAGAGAGTTCGACAAATGCTAGTGTATGGGCCATAGCCTAAATTAGAGCCAGCACCCAGTGCATCCGTGGGAGATACTAAGCAGCCACTATTAGATGGTACTAAGTCAAACCCAAGTATCATTGACATTCCCAGAGCTGATATTGTGAACATACCATACGACCAAAGTCAGATAAGGAGTTGTGGAAGCGTTTCCAGGTTAGATATCAGTAGGTTGTATGAGCTCATAATGCCTTGATTATTCAGTACCTCACATATTTGGATACCGTGAATTCACTGTACTGGAAGCAGGTCCTGTTGGAGCTAGATTATCCATATGAGTTTTGGATCTCCACTATAATGAACTTCTTTCCAGACACAGAATTCTAGAATTGAAAGAAGAATGAAATTGTTGACCGAGGTTTGAACAATCATTTCAGAGATTTTTGGAGCACATGATGGACTATGTGTGGAGGTATATGTACCGAGAGTGATTTTCAGTCCAGGCACAATATTTTGTTGACCAGAGTAGCCGACACGACTTTTGAGATGCGGTCAGTCATAGCGTACCAGGTGGCCAGGAGTAGATAAAGTCAGTATTTGTGTTTTGGCACAGGTATAGAAAAGTTAAGCTTGATCAACCCAGGAAAATCATAGGATAGATGATCTCCTAGGAAGCCTAATGTGTAGTTATGACATAATGTGTGAAAAGGACAAAGTCATATTGTACAGTAGTTTATAAGCTGTATGGTGTTAAGAACTTTCCCTAACTACTGTAAATATCTATTGTATGATATATATGACATAAACCCAAAATTTTAAGAAATGAAAAAAATGCATTATGTTCATATGAATTTATTTCTTCTCTATTTCCACATAGTGAAGTATAAAGATGGTACAAACATGCAATAGACCACGACGGGGACATAATAATCAAGTACCAAAACCTAGATCTAACCAAATGCAACAAATATTGGCCATGTTAACACAACAAAAAGCAATAATGAACATATCAGGGAGGAGCTGCGAGAAGTACAACAAAGACAGAATCTCTTAAAAGACCTGGTGAAAGGAGATGGTGAGCCTAATCCACCAGAAGGACCTCAACCAGAGCCTTTACTTGTGCCTATTCCTAAGGTTGATATTCTACAAACTTGGTTGCCATGGTTTAGTCAATAATAACCCCTTACTTTCAACGGTAAGCTTGATCCTCAACTAGTAAAAGACTGGCTATCCCAAATGGAAAAAAATTTCAAGATCCTAATATACCCAGATGGCATTAAAGTCCATTTGGCAATTTATAAACTCAAATGGGATATCGATAGATGGTAGAGGAATACTGAATTAATTCTATAGACACTATATATTCTTGTGAAATGGGAATTATTCCAAGAAAAGTGCAATGAGAAGTACTTTCCATGATTAGTCTGGCTAGAGAAAGAAAAAGAGTTCCTCAACATACAGCTGAATGACAAAGAGAACTTTGATGAGTACCTAGCATATTACATCTGGTTATCTTGATACTCTTCATACCTTAAGTATTAGGATGATGAGAAGAGGAGTTCAAACATGATGATACAAGGGTTAATGCCAGAGCTGAAAGAGAAGCCGATCTCTAAACATTTCATAGAGTTCAACAAGGCAGTTGAGGAGTGCCAAATCACTAAGAATAATTTGTTGAGCCTGTATTCTGATAGGAGCAACAACAACAAGCATGTGTCTGGTAGTAGGTGCTCTTCCCAAAAATGTAAAGAATAAAGTGGACCACCTAGTGATAGAAAGAAGAAGCCGTATCAAGCTAGGGGCCATGGTAACCAAAGACCCTCTCAGGGTAGAACATGTTGGTATTGCCATAATCTATACCATCCTGGCAGGACATGTAGTGGTGCCCCATTACATCAGGCTTTGCCAGTAAATCAGGCTCTAGCTAGGCAAAAAGCCTGTTACATATTCCAAAAACTAGGGCATTATGCTAAAGATAGCCTATAACAATAGCAATAGACAGCTGAGCCCAAATAGAGAGTTTAGGGTATAGTTTACACGATAACTTAGGAGGAAGCTAAGAAATATCCTAAACTAAGACATGGAACAATTCACCTTAATGGCAATTTATTTTAATAATGTATGATTTGGGTGCTATTCATTCATTTATTACATATGACTGTGTGAGATGCCTAGGCTTGAGTATAAACAATTTCCATTGACCTAGTAGTATCTACACCCATAGGTGTTATAGTTTTCACAGTCGAAGTTTATTTTGAGTTACATAATAAATGCCGAGGGACACTAGTCCATAGTTGATCTGATTTGTCTACTATTATAAGGCTTAGAAGTAACTTGGTATTGACTGGTTGATAGCAGATAATGTGTTGCTCAATTGTAGAAGAAAAATGGTTCTTTATCCTAATCTACAACCACATGGTAATACAGAAATTATCCGTAACTTTCTTTCAGTAGTTGAGGCTGAGAGATGTCTACAAAAAGGTTGTTAGGGGTACATGGTGTTCTTCTCTATATAATCAGAAGTTGAAACAACATTTAAGAGTATCCCTATAGTAAATGAGTTTCTAGAGTTGTTTCCAAAAAATATCAATGAATTGCATTCGAATAGGGAAATAGAGTTTGCAATTGACTTTAGGCCTAGAGTGGGACCAATATCTTAAGCCTCACAAAGAATGGCTCTAAATGAAATTATAGAATTGAAGAAGAAGATTGAAGAGCTACTAGGAAAAGGGTTTATTCAAAAGAGTGTTTCACCATGGGGTGCTCCAGTACTCTTTGTCAAAATGAAAGACAGAAGCTTATGACTCTATATTAATTACAAGGAGATAAACAAGGTGACCATTAAGAACAAGTACTCACTCCCTAGAATAGATGATTTTCTCGATTACTTATCTGGTTCCTGTGTGTTTTCAAAAATTGACCTGAGATAGGGATATTATTTGCTTAAGGTAAAAGCAGAAGATGTACCAAAAACTACTTTTAGGACTAGATATAGCCATTACAAATTTCTAGTAAGGCCATTTAGGCTGACTAATGCACCTGCCATGTTTATAGAATACATGAATCAAATTTTCCATCCATATTTGGACAATTCGTAGTAGTTTTTATTGATGATATTCTAGTATACTCTCGTAGTAAAATAGAACATAAACAACATCTGAGAACTATGTTGCACACATTGAAAGATAATCAACTCTATGCCAAGCTGAGCAAATGCGAATTTTGGCTTTTAGAGGATAAATTTATGGGCCATATAGTCTCACAGCAAGAGGTCACAATAGATCCGAGCAAAATAGAAGCATATTGAACTAGAAGAGACCAAAGACTATTTTTGAAATACATAGTTTTCTAGGTCTTACCAGATATTACAGAAGATTCATATAGAATTTCTCTCGAATAGATTTGCCTTTGACAAAGTTAAAACAAAAAACTTAACCTTATATGTGGGACCACAATTGTGAGAGGAGCTTCACATAGCTGAAACAAAAATTAACAACAGCCCAGTGTTAACAATCCCAAATCCATAGTTAACCTTTATTGTCTTCACAGATGCCAGTGAGCATGGATTCATATGTGTTTTGAGGCAATATCGCCAAGTGGTGGCATATACATCTTGTTAGCTAAAGCCTCACGAACAAAATTATCCCACATATGATCTTGAGTTAGTAGCAATTGAATTTATGCTAAAAATATTGAGACACTATCTCTATGGTGGAACCATAGAGCTATACTGCACCACAAGAGCTTGAAATATTTGTATGATCAGAAAGAGCTCAATATGAGATAGCACAAATAGATAAAGCTGCTTAAAGATTACAACCTAGAGATAAAGTACCATTTAGAAAAGGCTTGTAAGTGCAAGTGTTTCACCCAATAACGGGGTAAATTAAGTGTTCAAAAAATAATTGAACCGTATATAAAAACTTGATAGAATTTAAAGCGTAGCTAAGAGCTAGAAGAGATATTACCGAAGTGTACACCAGGAGTTATACTGGTTTGGCCACAACTGCTTTGACCTATGTTCAGTCCTTAAAGTTCCTCTGAGAGTTTCACTATATCTTCCAAGATTCAATGGGTTCTTGGCACCTCGGTACAAAACAAGTTCCACTCTCGAACACTCGCTCCCCCTTACACTGTGTAAACCAATCCCCAACTCAGGGTTCCACAACCTTAAGTTGTCTCAATAACAAATATTGAGTTTGTAATGAAAATCTCTTTCATAGAGTAAATATATGAACACTGAAGTATAAAGAATGAATTTGAGAAAACAGAGCACTATTAAAGTATTGATCGATATATGTTCATGCATTTTCAGTCTTCTATTCTACGTTAAATGTTTCCATATTTATAGTTGAGTTGTTATAGCCGTTAGAAGCATCTCAACATGTATGTTAAAGTTACGTAGCTTCTTTTGACTATTCTTCATATTTGAAAAATAGCCATTGTGGTAGGTGAGCATTATGGTCGTTAGTTTGACTTTTCTCTCTTAAGTATGAACTCTTCATTGTTTCCTTAAAAATAAACTTAGAATACTAATACAATAAAAGGTTAATCGTATAGATAACAAATCAATAAACAACATATCATAATCATGCATTCTATACTTCATCACTCGAGTGGTCACTGAGTGATCCATAGTCATCACTTGAGTGATCCCTTTCAAAACTTGACAAAGTGTTGAAGTAGTTAATCTGACTCCATCACTTGAGTGGTCACTCGAGTGGTAAAGGAATATTACTCGAGTGATCCCTTTAAATCTTAGTAGAGAGTCACTAGCTTGTTTCTTACCTTATCACTTGAGTGATTCTTGGTCATCACTCAAGTGATATCTTCTAAATCTTGGCAGACTTTCTGGGTCCTTTTAGCACACATCACTTGAGTGGTCACTTAAGTGATGAAGATTCATCACTCAAAAGATAACTTCTGAAATTTGTAAGAGGAATTTTCTCTTATTCTGTGACTTCTTATCCTTCTTTATCACTCTAGTTCCCACCAAGTGATGGCTCTGCATGTCACCAACTACTTTATTTCTTTGTTCAAAATGCTTTTGTTTATAATCAAAACCTTTTGTAAGATCATCTCAATCTTTGTTATTATCAAAACATATATAGTCTAATATTCTCCCCCTTTTTTATGATGACAAAACTTGGTGATTTTTGAACAAGGTATTTGAAAACATTTTGGAAATTGAAGTTTCGATTAACATTATATGCTTTCAAAATTCTTGACATCTTTTCATATAAAATCAAAATATCATTAGTCCAGATGACAACAAATAAACTTCAGAATTCAAACTATGATAAACATTAAACTTTGTTAGAATTCAATAACATATAATAGTTTATAATCATTAAAAAATGTCAAAAAACACTAAAAAAATTCTAATTCCCTATACCCTAAGCTAAATCAGTGTAGGCACAAGTTAGTTCAGTATACCAAAATCACTAGTTCTACTCCCCCTTTTTTATATCATTATAAAGAGTAGCCTAGGTAGAGATACTGACTGAAGCTAGTGTAAGTAGGATCTTAAGCTATGATAGGAATGGCTGGGATAGGTGAGGATGTATCATCATGAGTATTACATTCTCTTTGAGCAAAGGAAGGTGAATCCTGAGGGTAAGGCATATGCTGAGGAGTATATTGAGGTGATGAAGGTTGGGATGAAACCACCAACTCCTCTGTATCCTCTGAATTCTGGGAATGATGAGATGGAGTCTGAAGTAAAGGCTCAGTCCCAGTGGGTGAATCTGCAGGAGTGGCCACTAGGCTAGGCTGGATAGTAGCCTACTCATCTAGGGTGATATGGACCGGAGCAAATGTTGATGGATCGGTCATGGTAAAAAGGATAGTGCTCGGTGTAGTGTGAGGGATGGTATATGGTAGATCAGATACTGGGACAGATACAGAGGCTATGGCAAGAGTAGGTATGGATAGACTAGGAGTAGAGGCACCATGAGTTAGAGCATCCACCTTCTCATGCAGAGACCTTAGGAGATTCCCAATCTCCTGTATAGCACTAGTCTGGGCCTGTTGTTGTGCCAAACATAGCTGGATTATGCTTATGAAATGCACACATATGATTATGCTTGATTCATATGCTCAACCAACTCTTCTATCTTGTAATTCATGTGGATTATGAGTTTGGCATTAGTATTTGAGATGTCCACATAGAATTCTTAGAGAACCTCCTTCCAGTAATTCTTGATCATAGATCCAAAGAAAGATGGTGATGAAGGAGTGAAAGAAGCATAGGACTAAATGTTGTCTGTCTTGCTAGTCTTGGCCTTAGAAACTTTCTTCTATTTCTTGGGAGTAGTTTCCATAGGCTTCTTCAAAGGAAGCTCAATCCCTAGTTTGCTTATCTAATTTCTCCCTATCGCTAAAAGCCTCTCAACTAGTTCATTTGCCTCCAGATACCATATCTTGTTGTTTTTCAGGAATAGTTAGACCAACTGGGGAAAGGCATAGGTGTGGTCTGAGTAATAGAGAATCTATACCTCTTGAACTCTGAATAGATCAACTCTACAAAATTCCTCTTCTCCTTCAGCAGCAATGAGGCTATATTCCCATAATCTCAGTCAATAAATGTGTGAAGTTGTTGGATTTGTTAACTATTGCATGAGAGTAAATTTACCAAAGTACTCTATGCGAATCACACATGTAACCCCCTCCGTAATTATATCCGAAATACACGATTAAAATGAAATAGAGACCAATAATAATCAAAACTCGTTTACTAACCCATCACATGATGGGGTTTTCAAAAATACCTTTCGAAATCATTTATAAACTTGGTCTCATATTCACATTTCGAATACAATTACTACACGAAGATAAATCACATTCATATAAATAATATCAGAGTGCACAACAAAATCATCCCGGCAATCTCGGGTACATACCTTCGCTAAAGATATACAGGGCACAATTGCCCATTACAATTCTTCAAATGGGGATTACACAATCTCATTTCGAATGAGTCCTGCCGCTCCCTCCATGAGCCACTTGCCCTGTCTAAATTGTTGGTAAGGGAGGGTGAGATTCAAAAGAATCTCAGTAGGGAAACATTATCAATATGCAGGCAAGATAAGTGTTTAATGCATGACATTCTTGCATCACATAACTCATGCACACATATAATGACAAATCTATAAGCTCAATGCTTCGAACGATACACATATGGCCATAGCATATATTGAAACATAGCTTCAAATCATTCATACATGTTCCACATAATCAAGCAAAGCAATAACATGCATCAACATATTAATACAGTTATCAGAGCATGCAGGAGAGATAAGTTCCCTACCTCTAGTCTTTTCTCCTCGATTTGCGTGCCAGCAACTTGGGGCTTCACATTCGATCCTACAATGTCAAATGTACTATTTAGACACTTCCATAGTGTTTTTGGGGGTTATATGAGGCTATATTGAAAATTTACTAAAATACCCCCGGGGACCCGGCCCGGCCATGCTGTACCCGGTCCGGCTGTACTTTTCTTGAAATTTTGACATGGGCTATTATTACATATTTTCACCCAAGGAATCCATTTCTGGACTCAGAATTATCAAATTCAATGTCAATTTACAAATTTACCCTTGGCAGCCCCACTTTAAGGGTTTCAGGGGCGTTTTCGTAATTATGCTTTTTCGGCCTTTTTCGAAAAAGTGACCAACTGTAAACCCACCTAATTTTCGCTCCTGAACTCAATGGAATCATCAAATCATTGAAAATCCAACTCTAAGACCCATTTATAGCCTTGGCCGAAATATACAAGTACTCCGGGAAAAATTGGGGTTTTTCGGTTTCGGCTCCGTAAACGCATTCCTTTCTACTCCTAACCACTTTATTGACTATTCCATTAGGTTACAACTACCATTTAGTACCAATTTGGGCAGCATAACAGCCCCACACACCCATTTTCCATTTTTGAAACCAATGACAATCCGGCGAAATTTCACCGATTAAATTATCCACTGCAGCCAGAATAGTCAATACACAAGAGTTTGGAAGTTACCTCAAGCTCCCACTAGCTTTTCCTTGTCTTGGCTGAAACCATAGCTTTTTTAACACCAAAGGAGGAGCTTCCAAACCTTAAAGAACATAAAAGAGTAGCTTAGGATCGGAGTTATACGCGTTAGGAGCTAGATCATCGGAGAAATCGGCTTACCTTGCGAGTTCTCTTCTCCTTTCTCTCTCTAGAAATCTCAAACGCTTTTCCTCTTGTTCAGCTGAATAAACTGACGGTTTTGAAGCTTGGAGGAAGAAGATGATTTGTTATATTATGCTTATGTCATTATTCCCTTATGATGATGTCATAATTCCAAAATTGACATTTTCGGATTTTCTGGCAGATTTTCTGCCCAAACTTTGAAAAATCATAACTAATTATAGAAAACTCAAAATGAGGTGATTCCAAAGCCAAATGAAATATATTTAAGTCCTCTTCATAGGAAAAATATTGGACATTACTAAAAATCACCACACAATTCCAGAATTACATAAAACCCATCACTGCCCCAAAATAGAGTTCAGTTTCCATCCCAAACTTTGGACAGTCATATCTCCTAGTTCACAAAACGAAATGGCACAAATTATATGTCCATTTTGAAGCTTGAGATGTGATCGATAAGACTGGAATGGTTCAGAAGTTTTAGACACCATTTGGTCATTAAAAAAGTTCACACAAACTGACTGCCCAGAATAGAGTTTCACTGGACAGAATTTCAGATTTTGCATCTTTGCTTCAATTGGTTCCATTTTCATACCAAACATCATTCCCACATAAATTTTCACAAGGAATCCATTGGAAATACCAAACCAATCAAATTCACATTCCATTGACATGTTTCACCAATAATCACAACATGTCAACACAAGTCACAATTCAAACTCACATTGCAATTCTTTACTTTCCAAAGTTCCAAACCAATTCCAAGGAACTCACACACATGGGATTCCACCCACTCAATCTCACAACAAATCAACCCTAACAATTGATCTTCAAGTTACCAATGAGTTTCCTCTTCGGTAACTGACCAATTGGTCGGTAACTTTACCCTTTTACCCCTAATTATGGCAATTCCTCTGAATCACCACTAAACACATCATACTTTTCCATTTAGCCACAATATGCTCCCTCCCTCTATTTTAAGTCAATTTAGATATTAATCCATAATTGAACTTAAATATTGGGTTTTGCAGCTGGTCATAACGTATACGCATCACAATTCACATCATAATCTCCAAAACGGTCCATTTATCACTAATCACATATGCTTTTGGAGTCATCAACCCTTAATCACAATTTGGGATCTTGCTAAACTGGGGATTAGCGATCCACTTATTTCAGGCTTATCCTCTAGCCTCAAGTCTCAAGATTTGGGGTATTACAACACATCTCACTCAGATTGAAGTTCAAGGGTCCAACTCTCTCACTGGTCCTAAGGATACTGAAGATATCATTTGGATTGGATTGGTTGGGTTGTGTTGAGGTAGATTGTCAATCCCTGACCACTAATTGATCTTTAAGCTAAAATAGTGAATCTTTTCCTTCTCACTCAGGTTTCTAATTCTTCCTTTATAGCTTGGCTCTAGGCATCCTCCATAGGTTCAAGGTTACAATAAAAGTGTCTGACAACCTTAGTATAGTAAGGAAGGTTTACAGACAACCAATGCATATATTCCTCAAGGTAGTCACTTAAATCGAATTTAATTGCTTTAAAAAGAACTTGGAGATCATTGAAGTACATCTTACACATTTTTCTTCTAGAGAAGAATTTGTTGTACTTCTTTGATTCCTCAAGCTTGTGAGTATTGAAGCCTTTACAAGGAATGGTGTCATCATCTACTTCCTCAACTTATCCTTTTGAAGTCTATAGATAAAACTTTATAAATTTTGAGGAAGTTCCCTGCTTGGCTCCCTTAGACTGAAAAGCTTCATCTAACATGGTTGTTATAGCCTTGGCAAGCTTCTTGTCACACTTTGATCCTTTTGGTCCTTGCTCTAAGCAAGTTAGAGTGTAAAAGGAATCGGTTGAAGGAGGATTAGAAGGGTCAAATTTCTTTCCTCTTGCTTGTTGTGTAGTCTTGGACTTTGCTCTAATTGTCATTAGATCTTTAATCTTAATCCCTTTATCCTTTGGTTTGGGTTTTGATTTTGGATTTGTCTTTTATGTCTTCGGTGGTAGAGGAAAAGGAAGAGATTCAGTGGACTCAGGGGTTTAGATGATTATGATGGTTTAGGAGACTCAGAAGGCTTGAAAGAAATGATTTGTGGTACCCTGTACTTACTATTGTGATTGGAAGATAAAAATCATATTTTTCTTCTTTCTTGAGTTTCAACGGTTGCAGGCCAGGGGTAGAAGATTTATGAATTTTAGAAAGTTTTTGGGTGTGAAAATCACTGGGTTTTGATGGTAATGAAGTAGGTTAGCTTTCGTGAAAAATTTTTGGTAGAGGTCAGAGAGAATCCCTGGGAGTGAATTAGTGAGAAATGACCTAGTGCCGACTGGTATAGACCCTGTACCTAATATCACTTGAGTAATTATGGGGAATCACTCGATTGATCAGACCAAAAAATTGAAATAAATGCATTTTAAATGCATACCTATTATGAGTAATATTGTAATTACCCAAATATATTCCCTTTGTGATTTGATGGCACTTGAAGGTAGATTTGAGTGGAAACTTGGTTGACTTGCAATCTAGCATTGCCCACTTGTACACTTCCTATTAGTCTTATAACCTCCATGATCAAAGTCTGAGTATGCAACTAGGTATTCATTTCCTCCTTTAGGATACTAGATACCTAATTCTACAGTGTCAGCAAGATATCTACATATTTGCTTAATGGTTTCAGTATGTGATTCCTTTAGTGCTAATGATATCTTGCACACATACCAATACTAAATTAGATGTTAGATCTGCTTGCAGTAAGATAGAGTAATGATCCAATCATTCCTCTATATTTTGTGATGTTATAATCTTTTCCCTTGACATCGGCATCAAGCAATGTAATTGAGCTTATAGGCTTGTCTACTCCATTTTCTTCGTCTATCCCGTATTTCTTTAATAGCTCATTTAAATATTTTGTTTGATATATGAAAATTCCATTCTTTCTTTGTTTGATTTGCAAACCAAGAAAGGAATTTAATTCTCCCATCATTGACATCTCAAACTCCCCCTACATTATCTCAAAAAATTCCTTACATAAAATTTTATTAGTAGCGTTGAAAACAATATCAACAACGTATATTTGAACTATTAAAATATCATTTTATTTTCATTTTAGAAATAGTGTTATATCGACTCTTCCTCGTATAGAACCTTCATCAATGAGAAATTTACTAAGTCTTTCATACCATGCTCTAGGGGCTTGTTTTAAATTGTATAAAGCTTTGTTTAGTTTGAAAACATGGTCAGGCTTAGTTACATCTTCAAAACCTGGAGGTTGATCTACATACACTTCTTCCATGATGTAGCCATTTAGAAATGCACTCTTTAAATACATTTAATACAGTTTGAATCCCTTGATGCATGTAAAGGCAAAGAGTACTCATTTAGCTTCCAATCTAGCCACTGGAGCATACGTTTCCTCATAATCAATACCTTCTTCTTGATTATAGCCTTTGGCTACCAAATTTTCCTTGTTTCTAACAATGATTGTGGATTTATCAAGTTTGTTCTTAAATACCCATTTTGTGACAATGATTGGATTATCCTTAGGTCAAGGTACCAAATCCCAAACTTGATTTCTTTTAAATTGGTTGAGTTCTTCTTGTATTGCTATTACGCAATTATTGTCTAATAGGACTTCGTCAATGTTAGAAGGTTCAATCTCAGACATAAATGTAGAAAAACTAACTTTAATAAAGATTTTCTTTCTAGTTTTAACTTCTTCACTTACAACTATATAACTTGTTCAAAGGGATGACTCTTATTGTATTTCCAGGCTCTAGGTTATCCTAATAGATGAATCTTGTTTTGTTCTTCTTGCCTGGCCATTCTGTGAGTACACAGTTCTTTCTCTCCACGGCTCCATTTTGTTATAATGTTCTTGGAGCAAAGAAGTTGTGATCAATGCCATTAGTGTCATAGTATTCTCTAAAGGCTTGATTCCAAAATTCTCCACCGTGATCTATCTCGATACCTGCAATAAACATACCTTTCTCATTTTGTACTTTCTTGGCAAAAACAATAAATTCACTGAAGGTTTCATCCTTCGATGTTTAGAAAATAGTCCATGTAAATCTAGAGAAATCATCAACAATGTTCAATGAATATAAGTTGCCACTAAGACTTTTAACTCTTGTTGGTCTAACTAAATCCATATGCAGCAGTTGAAGTGGTCTATTAGTTGTTATTTCATTTTTTTATTTGAAAGAAGATTTTATTTGTTTACCCTTCTGACATGTACCAAAAATCAAATCATTTTTTAAATTTACTTTGGGTAAACCAATGACTAAATCCTTTTTGACTAACTTGCTAAGTTGGTGCATATTGACATGAGCTAGTCTCTTATGCCATAATCAACTTTCATCGGTGTTACCTAGAAAAAAATTCTCAAAAACAATTTTACTTATATCAAGAGTATAGTAATTACCTGCCCTTTTTGCACTGAGCTTTGCTTTAAGATTTTTCTTCTCTAATTGTAAGTCCTTTTTGCTTACAATTAGACATTCTTTTGAGTCAAATATCACCCAATTGTCTTTATATGTACTTTGACTCACGCTCAGCTGATTGTGGCACAAGCCTTTAGTGTAATATAGCTCTTTGACTTGTATGCCTTTATCATTTTTATTTCACCAATTCATGCTATCTTTTCGGATTTATTTCCTCTAAATTTTGCCTTTCCACCTTCCTTTGGTCATAATGTGGTTAAACTTTTGGAATCACTGGTCATATGTCGAGAGCATCAACTATCTATATACCATTTGGTGCCTATGGATGCTTTTAGGCATATTTGTAATAAAGATGATTAAGTCTTAGGTACCCATATCTCTTTAGGTTCTTTTAGGTTAGTACAAAATATTTTCTAAACATATGATCCTTTAGGTACCCATTTATAAGTTCTTATTTTTCCTTTCTTCTAGGAATGCATGATAAAGTGTAGTGACCTTTTCTATTACCGTAACTATAATGTGCAAAAGGATTCAATATATGTACAGAATGTTGAAAATAATTCAAGAATGATTTGCCACCTACTTTCTTTCTTCCTTTCCTTTTATCTAATTTTGGATCATATCCAATACCATATCGATCATTTACAAATTTTTGGGCTTTTAAAATGACAAATTGTTGGTAAATTTTTCAAGAGTTCTAGTGAGATCAGTGGTTTTCTTTTTCAAAGAAGGACAATTTTCACAATCTTTTCCTAAAACTTCTTTGAGTTTTTCTTCAAGATTTTTGTTCTTCTTTTTGAAAACAACTAATTCTTTAACTTCTTTGATGAATTCAGAATGTAAAGCATTATATTCAGAAAGTAATTCATCATAGGTAGGATCAGAATCAGTTACTCATCCTCTTCCGTTTCTTCTTAAGCAACCAGACAGAAATTGCCTACTTCTTCTTCATCACTATCTTCGTTAGAGGAGTTGTCTCCTAATATAGCAGATAGAAAAGCTTTCTTTTTGTTGAAGAATTTTTCTTTTCTCTTTTCTTTGTTCTTTTAAATCATTTTTGGACATTCTGCCTTGATATTTTCTAGCTTTCCATTTTCATAGCAAATAATGTGTTATTTGGTTTCCCTTCTGCTATTGGTTCCTCCTTTTTGTTAATTTCTAAATCCTTGGCCCTTTTTTTAAAACTTCTTGAACCATTTTATTATCAGGCCCATTTTGTTATCATTGAAATCTACATCATCTTCTTGAATTTCCTCCTTTACGTTGAGTGCAAGGCCTTTCTTCTTTTTGTCACCGATCTCTTCTAGTTCTTGTTTGAACTTCAATTTGCTTTCAGAGAGACTTTCAAATAGAGAAGCAATAGATTGCATCGATTCACCTTTTGCTTCCTCAATTACTGTAACCTTGGCTTCCCACTCTTTAGAGAGTATATCTAGTATCTTCTTTGGGTATTCTGATAATAAAATTTCCTCAGTACTACAAGTTGATTAACAAGATGAGCATATCTAAGTTCAAATTCAGCTATTGACTCACCTGATTTCATTCAAAGTAGATCAAATTCAGTCTTAAAAAGGGGAAAATGTGATTTTGTGCTTTAGCCCTTAAAGCTTGCTCCTTTTCACTCCTAACCACTTGTTAAACCTTTTAAACACTTATTAGACATGATTTGAGGGAATTTTGACAACATAACCCCTTAGGGTTTCAACATCCAAAATTTACAAAATCAACAACCAAACCACAAATCATGACAAAACCACAACAACAAAAACAGTACACCAACAGAATTGAAGTTCTTGAAGTTACCTCTTGATCCTCAAACTTTCTCTCTCTAAGTGTCTCCCTCTCTCTCTTTAACCTTGAAGATTTGGTTGCTATACATGGTTTTTCATGGAGAACAAGAGCTTAGAGAAGCTATTACATAAGTTAGGAAGCTTAAGTACTTGAAATCTCAAATCTTACCTTTGATTTTCCTTTTATGCTTCTCCTTCTCTCTATATTTCTCAAGCTTCTCTCTCTCTCTCTCTCTCTCTCTCTCTCTCTCTCTCTATTTTGGTATGTATGAAAAAAAATGAGAAGAGAAAGATGAAGATAAAGCTTCATAAATATCTCTTCATCTATTTTTTAATATACATTATTTTAATAAATTATGGCATATGCCTTATACTTGGGCTTATCTATTCTTAATCATGTCATAAGCTTCCCATTGATTTTGAACTATCTTCCTTCCTCCTTGTTAGCCCAAAAGTGACACCTTTGTTGGTCCTTCATCCACCAATTGGGCTCCTTTCAATTACCTTAACTAATTGTCCAAAGTATAATATTTTATGTTAATTCCAACATGTGCTCAATCCTTAATTAATTCTTGTTTAATCCTTTCGCTTTAGATTATGCCACTTAGCATGTTTATGAGCCAAATAATTATTTTTCCATCTTATTTCCTTATAATAGGTGAAAATCATAAGGAAAAAGGAAAATAATAATTTCTCCAACATCTCCCCAATCCTCTTTAATTAATCTGGGTACAAGTCCAACTTTGACTTTTCAAACTTTGGTTTTCTTGACCAAGAATGTTCCAAATTTATATTTACCCTTTATTTTCCCTTAATTAATTAAAGTTAAATTCAATTAATTGGAAAATAATTGATCTTGTGCTTTATTGGCAAGTTACGATTTTGCCACTATATTTCTTGAATTTAATTTGGGCTTATCCCTTTTCTTCCTTTATTATTGGGCCAAATATTTTGCTCTTTTGTTCCTCTATATTGGGCTTCAATATTGGACGTTTTGGAATACCCACACATTTATCTCATAATTTCTTCTAGCTCAATTCTCATGAAAATAGAAATTTAATAACTTCTTAAATTCTAAGCTCATAGATATTCACCATTTCATTAAATTCCACAAATAATTAATTACAAAACATATTGGTGAATAAAATTTGGGGTGTTACAATTTTGCCGTTACATTTATTTCTATTTTCGCACATGTTGGAAAACTGGGCAGAATTTTCATCAAACTTTGAAAATTCATAACTATTTGTACAACTATCCAATTGGTGTGGTTCCAACAACTATATGAGCCTTATTAAGTCTAATTTCTAGGAAAAATATATCCCTCAACCAACTAGAAGCTCACAATTTTCAGAATTATTGAGTCAGATTCAAAATTGCAAGTTGGACATGCTTATTCTCCACTTTCGACTGTGGGAAAGGCATATTGAGTCAGATTCAAAATTGCAAGTTGGACATGCCTTCCTAGTATGCACATGCCACCCAGATAATGTTCCTAGTCTAGAAAAGTCAGTTATCATCCACATCTATGCCAAGATTTGACAAGTCCATCAATTCTTGAATAAGTGGTTTAAGATACACATTGTTAGAAATGACTGACACCGAAAAGGGCAGTTAATTAGGTATAAGATAAAAATTAAGAACTTTGAAAGATTTTTTGCATCTTAGTGAAAGCAATAAGTATGAAGGTAATGAATCATAAATCAACAGTTATATATTTAAATAATATATTTGCTAGAAATATAAGAGCTTAGTAAAGAGAATATACAAACTGTTATTTATCCTAGTTCAGTCCAATCTATGATGACCTACATCCAGTCTCTGACTTCTCCTGAGATTTTCAATCCACTATCTTCTTGTTTAATCCGGGCATAAGAGAAGCCTCTATATTCCCACAATTTTAGCCAGGCACTTGTGAAGCCTTTTACAAATCTCTCACCGAGTTACTCCCCCTTACATATCGTAAGGATACAACCTTGATGATGAAGGATTACAATCAATCTTCTCTCTTAGAAGTGAGTAAGATGAACACTGAAGTACAATACAAATAATCTTTCTCTCTGTAAGGTAAATAATATTGAAACTAGATAAACAGAGAGTATTCGGGTTCGAGTGGATGATTCATGATCTTAACATTTTGCTTTGAATGCTCTTCTATTTATAGTTGATAAATATTGATGACTGTTGTAAGCATTTGTCTGTTAGAGTCTCGTTGAGGATTTCAAAATATGACATTGAAATAGTCCTTAGAAGTTTTTGATGAAAAAGTCATTTTTCCAATTTGTGTGGTAATCCTGTTTAATCACCAGGAAAAAGCTTAATCACTTATATAAAGAAGTGTTGGAGTTATTAGAAGCAAGAAGAATGAGTTACAGAATCATTCCAATGATTTTTAGAAGTTTCGAGGGGGTGCTCTATTTTCTAGAAAACAATTATTTGGATAACCTCTATTGTATCCAAATAAATGAACTATAGAAGCGTATTCGAAGAACATTCTTTGTATGTGAATAGCTCATCCTTTACTTGAATAAATTTTTGTTATTTGAATAGCAATTTGTGAAAATAACTTAGCCTTATTCTGATAAGCTTTTCATTATTAAAATAGCTCCCTTTTTAAAACATTGATTGTTATTCAAATAGAACAACTTGTATTCGAATAGCCTTCTTTGATAATGAGTAATCTTTATTCAAATACTTTATCCTCTTTTTGAATAAACTTTTAGAACTTGAAGTATATTAGAATAATATTAGAATAATCAATCCCTTATTCGAATATGCTTATTCTGAGAACACATGATGTTTTTTGAATAGTTGGTACCTTATTCAAATAGCTTCATCAGAAAAGAAATTCATCTTATTTGAATACACCAATTGTTATTCGAATAAGAGTCTTTGATAATAAATATTCTTTATTTGAATACATCTTCCTCTATGTGAATAATCCTTCAAAATTTGAAATGTATTCGAATAGTCAATTCCTTATTCAAATAGCTTCTCACACAAAATATATGATTTTATTTGAATAGACTTATTGCTATTAAAATAAACTTCTTACAAAACAAGGAGAGGTTATTCGAATACTTCAACCTCTATCCAAATAAACCACTGATTCTAACAGGCATAACTCTTTGGATATAACTTCAAGTTTAGCAAATGATTATTACCTAAAAGCTCTATAAGTCTACTTTGCACAGCAATTGGAATCAATCCAAAATACTTTGTATTCTAAAAGTTATGATCCAAGTTGTATCAAATGGTTTGGAGCAGAGCATTGAATTCAAGCACCAACTTCTAGAATACATACCTATTTGAATATAACTCCCAATATGACAAATGACTAATTAATAGAAATCTCTTCCAGTCTAGTTTCATATGCCCAAAGTTTCATCCCAATGGGATTTGTGGTTTAAGAGATATGTTCAAAACACTGAACTTGTTCTAAAATACAATGCTAATAATGAGTGCATATTTCAAAATTCATATCTCTTCTATCTGAACTGCTTTTAACTTGATCTTAGTGCCTATGTTCCGAATTAGATGTCTACTTTCATATGAAACAAGTTTCAGTTCAATCAGAGTTGTGGTTTGGGAGATATAACCACATTACTAAACCTCGTTCATGCTAAATGAAACAAAGCTCACTGTGTTATTTGAATAATATCGCTTCTATTCAAATAGATCAGCTATTATTCTAATAAAAGTCATCTTATTTGAATAGAACTTCTTTTCTTTAAATAGAACTCCTCCTATTCAAATAAAACCCAATATTTTGAAAGACCCGGGCACTTTTAACTTCCAATCAAGTCATTCCAACTTCTATTTAACCATGGAGACCTCCAGTATCACTTTTAAGAGCTTGAATCTTTATATTCCCATTAGATCTTGCTAGTTCTTCTTTCATCAATATATTTTCTTCTTCCTTGTAATCCTTTTTAATAACTTCTATCTTCAATATCTTAGTAATCTTTTCTTCTTGATCAATTTCATTATTCCAGCTTGATGTTATCTTCTTTCTCTGCTTGACAAATCTACAAGATATTTTACATTAAATATAGTAGTTACTAAAATCTTAAAATAAATTCATTATAAAAACTTTTTGCTCTTAATATTTGACATCTATATTTGACATCATCAAAACTAATCACATCTAACATTCTCCCCCTTTTTGATGATGCCAAATCCTTTACAAAAAATATGTATAAGTATGGAAACATATTAGATGCAACATATTTTTCATGCAACAATATCTCCCCCTTATTTGGCATCAGCAAAAAGTTTAAAGGATAAAGAAGAAATTCTTTTGGAGAAGCAAATATGAAAACAAAGTAGAAATAAATGTGAAAGGTGTTCAAGAAAACAATTTTTTCTCCCTCTATTTGAAGGTATTTTCATTTTTAATGTGATGTAAATAAAAGAAGGTTTTCATGAAAACAAATTCAAAACAATTTGGAGAGGTTTTCAAGAAAGCTTTCATAATCAAAGCAAATTGATACCAAAGATGTATAAAACATTCACAAAATATATAGAGATAAGGCTTAGAAATGTTCATTTGGATTCAATAAGCTAATGATTGATCCATGAAGTCCATTGCCTTCTTTTCTTGTTGTGTTAGATGATGTTGTGTTCACCATACTTTTGATATGCAATACTGATGAATCAGGTTCATAAGAGTAAACAGTGGTTGGCTCTCTGGTAGGCTGTGAAGTATGCTTTATAGAAGGCTCATGAATAGCCTCTAAGATGTAGAAGGAAATTGAAGTACTAGATTCTCAAGTGGTGCCTTAACAAAATCATCATGATTTATGCCTCTTGTTGCTTTGAGTGTTGCAGCCAAAATTAAATCATCTTTCCTTAAATTTGATAGTTTATTCTTATAGTACGTTGAGGAACATTATTGAACAAAACAAATTCTCCTGTCACAAGTGTAAATCTTTCTTACAAAGAGAATGGTTAGTTCAATCAAGTAACAAAAGGTTCCTTTCTATATGATATGTTAAAATTAAGATCATGAAAAAAAATATAAGAGTAATTTATCATTAAAACTAATCATGGCATAGTAAATGTAGATGAGTATGCTAAAAGGATTTTCTTTAAATAAAGGAGATGAACTTTTAAGATATAAAACACATGTGAATGTAAAGGTTCCCTTTAATCAGTACATAACTTAAAAACATTACGATAAGGAATATAGTTAATAACTCTCATGGATTTGAAAAACATTGGAAACTTTGTAGAGAAAATGAGTATGAAAGTCTGAAGATTTGGAGAGAAATTAAGTTTTGAAAATGATGTTGTTCAGGGGGTTTGAACACCATAACCCAATATTACTCGAGTAGTCACTTGAGTGATCCTACTCAACTATCACTTGAGTGTTTACTTAAGTGATGTAACCTAAAGAATTTGAATTAAGCAAGAATACAATACCTCTCACTCAAGTAATGTCGTAATCACTCGAGTCATAGTCCTCTGTAGTCTATTGATGCATCGTTGGCTGGTCACTATCTAATAATGTGATTGGTATTGAGGGATTATGAAGTGTAGTCTCTATAAGCACTTAAGGATACTAAGATGAACTCATAATAAGGCCTCATATGCATCCATCAACTTACTATATGCTCCTTTGCTTAGCAAACAACCCTAGCGCATAACTTTCTCACAGCGCTAGCTTGCTCCATAACATCTTGGTCTGAGCTTCATGCTATTCAAATAACTATCAATACTTTCAATTTCAACATAATTGTTAGAAGTATAAATAGAATCAAGTGTATCCCAGATATCTTTAACACTAGGAAAAAATATAATTTTCTCAAAATCATTTTCGGTTAAAGCACTATATAGAATTTTCATTTCTCTAATGTTTAATGAAAACATTTTCTTTTCTTTTTTAGTCCAATCTCTTCTCAATTTGAAATAAAAAACACTTGTAAAAACATTCCATTTATCAAAATCAGATGCTTTAATAAAACTAGTCATTCTAGCATTCTAAAACCAAAAATCAATATCTTTTAAAATAGGTGGAATTGTATAGTCCAAACCTTCTGAAAGTGAGTAACACCCAAAATCAGCCATTCATAACTCTTGAGATGGTTAAGTCCTTTAAATAAGAGCCTAGTCCTTTTAACAACTCTCTTGATGATGGCTCAGGTTTAGGACAATCATATACACGAGGCGGTTGGTTGAAAGAAGTCTCATTGTCATTAAAGTAGCTTGAACAGAAATATAGGACCTCATCCCCTATATAACGTTTAGCCATAAAACCTTCTACCAACGCCTTATTCCTTACATAAGATTTTAATTTCCCAATAAACCTATAAATTTATGAAAGAAAAATGTTAATTAGTGCTGAAATGTGTGGCTAGCAAATTTAGCATTTAGTGCTAATGAATATATGTAAAATGAGTTTCTCTCTATAGGATACATTCATCCATATTGAACTAGGGCAGCTAGCTTTGTTTCATAAAAAAGGTGGACTATCAGGTGAACTATCATAGTGAAAGAGGACAAAGGCAATATCATCTCCAATTAGCAAAGTGTATGAATGATTTTGTGTTGTAGTTGATCAAGCTCCCCAACAATCAAAACCATGGAACACAATTTCTGAAAGAAATAACACAACTCTACCAAACGACAGATACATTGGGAGGCAGTGTATTTTTTCATTACCAACAGAAGTAACTATTGCATAAGAACATGTGATTCATGACTCTTCAGCCTAACAAACTTTTGAGTCTGTATATCAATACACTGTGAAATGTTGCTTGAATATCCATTAGGAACATTTATTTTCTTCAACATTACAAGGAAGATTTCCTTGTTCGGTTTTTTCAGGGTGAATTTTGATAGATTAAATTTGTCATGCTAATCTGGCCATGCATCTTCAAAAACTCCCATGACCCATAAATCCTTCCTCATTTGAAGATGATCTTTTTGATTTGCCGGGTTTGTTTAGCATCGTGTATAGCACATTATCACACACAATGTTTTCAATGTTTATGGCATCACGATTGTGGCATAGCAAATTAGATTTACAATATGAAAGAGTGAAGAAGATGCTTATCTTCCACATTGTTGAGGCTCAGATGGAAAAGTCCAGTTAGTCTTTCTCCTTACTTGTTTGCATCATCATTTTTTCCAAACTTGAATTCAACATCATGAAGCTATACTAAGATATCTCTACTAAATAAAGTCTAAGGAGGTCGTCGTTCTTTCAGTTTGCCATTGAAATGATTTTGTTGCAATCTAAATTTGTGCTTCCCATCAGGAAACCTCTGATGACCTATGAAGCACCACTTTTGACAGTGGGGAAGGCACACTGTTAGAGTCAAATTTGCAGGTTGGACATGCCTTCCTAGTATGCATATTCCACCCGAATAATGTTCCTAGCCCAGAAGAGTCACTTATCATCCAAATCAAGGTTGCACGCAAGTTGAATAGTGTCTTCTCATATGCATCATATGTCTCCATTCCAACATTCCATAAGTCCAGCAATTCTTGAAAAAGCGATTTGAGGTACACATTGTTAGAACTGGCTGACACCCAAAAGGGGGTGAATTAGTGTAAGATAAAACTTAAGAACTTTGAAAATTTTTCGATCTTAGTGAAAGTAGTAAGTATGAAAGTAATGAATCATAAATCAACAGTTAGATATTTAAATAATATATATGCTAGAAATATAAGAGATTAAAGAAGGGAATATTCAAATTGTGATTTATCCTAGTTCGGTCCAATCCATGATGACCTACGTCCCATTCCCAGGCTCCTCCTGAGATTTTCAATCTACTATCTTCTTATTTAATTTGGACAAAAGAGAAGCCTCTATAATCCCACAAGTTTAGCCAGGCACTTGCGAAGCCTTTTACAAATCTCTCATCACGTTACTCACCCTTACACATCGTAAGGATACAACCTTGATGATGAAGGATTACAATCAATCTTCTCTCTTAGAAGTGAGTAAGATGAACACTGAAGTATAATACAAATAATCTCTCTCTCTCTCTAATGTAAATAATATTGAAGCTATATAAACAGAGAGTATTTGGATTGGAGTAGATGATTCATGATCTTAGCATTTTTGCATTGTTGTTCTAGCTTCTTTTGCTTTGAATGCTCTTCTATTTATAATTGATGAAGATTGATGACTGTTGTAAGCATTCATCTATTAGAGTCCTATTGAGGCTTTCAAAATATGACTATTGAAATAGCCATTGGAAGTTTCTAACAAAAAAGTATTTTTTTCCAATTTGTGTGTTACTCATTGTTTGATTGCCAAGAAAAAGCTTAATCACTAATAGAATGAAGTGTTAGAGTGATTAGAAGTAAGAGGAATGAGTTACAGAATCATTCCAATAATTTTCAAAAGTTTCGAGGTGATACTCTATTTTCTGGAAAATTAGTTATTCAGATAACCTCTATTGTATTCAAATAGAAGAACTTAGTTTCTGTTGAAGTATATATGAATAACATTCTTTGTATTCAAATAGCATGTCCTAGATTCGAATAAACTTTTCTTTATTCGAATAGCAGTCTATGAAAATAACTTAGCCTTATTCTGATAAGCTTTTCCTTACTCGAATATCTCCCTTTGTAAAACATTGATTTTTATTCAAATAGAAAAACTTGTATTCGAATAACCTTCTTTAATAATGAGTAATCTTTATTCGAATACTTCAATCTCTATTCGAATATACTTTCAAAACTTGAAGTGTATTAGAATAATTAGTCCCTTATTCTAATAGGCTTCTTTAGAGAACAAATGATATTATTCAAATAGTTAGTCCGTTATTCAAATAGCTTCTTCAAAAAAGGAATTGGTCTTATTCAAATACACCAATTGTTATTCGAATAAGAGTCTTTGATAATGAATATTCTTTATTCAAATACATCTTCATCTATTGGAATAATCTTTCAAAATTTGAAATGTATTTGAATAGTCAATTCCTTATTCAAATAGCTTCTCAAACAAAATAAATGATTTTATTCAAATAGACTTGTTGCTATTCAACTAAACTTCTTGCAAAACAAGGAGAGGTTATTAGATACTAAAACCTCTATCCAAATAAACCATTGATTCTAACAGGCATAACTCTTTGGATATAACTTCAAATTTAGCAAATAACCTATCACCAGAAAGCTCTTTAAGTCTACTTTACACAGCAATTAGAATCAATTCAAAATACTTTGTATTTAAAAAGTTATCATCCAAGTTGTATCAACTGGTCTGGAATGGAGCATTGAATTCGAGTGCCAACTTCTAGAAGGTCAACCTCTTCGAATATAACTCCAACTATGACAAATGACCTATTAGTGGAAATATCTTCCAATATAGTTTCATATGCCCTAAGTTTCATCTCAATGGGACTTATGGTTTGAGAGATATGTTCAAAATACTGAACTTGTTCTGAAATACAATGCTGATAAAGAGTGGCATCTTTCAAAATTTATATCTCTTCTATCTAAACTCCTTTTAACTTGATCTTAGTGCCTGTGTGCCAAATTAGAAGTCTAGTTTCATATGAAACAAGTTTCAGCTCAATCAAAGTCATGGTTTGGGAGATATGACCAAATTATTGAACCTTGTGCATGTTGAATGAAACAAAGCTCGCTACATTATTCGAATAATATTGTTTCTATTCGAATAGAACATCTATTATTCAAATAGAAGTCCTCTTATTCGAATAGAACTCCTTTTATTCAAATACAACTGCTTCTATTCTAATAAAACCTAATATTTTGAAAGACCCAGGCACTTTTATCTTCTTATGAAGTCATTCCAACTTCCTTTTGACCATATAAACCTCTAATATCACTTCTAAGAGCTTGAATCTTGATATTCCCATTAGATCTTCAAGTTCTTCTTTCTTTAAAATCTTCTCTTCTTCTTTTTTATCCTTTTTGATCATTCCAAATAATCAAACTAAATAACTTCTTTCTTTTCTTGATTTCTATATTTAATAACTTCTATTTTCAATGTCTTCATAATCTTTTCTTCTGATAATTTCCATATTCCAGTAAGTTGTATGGAACTAAAACTACCAACCAAATACTATAACTTGTGCTAAGATTCCCAAATGGATTAAAACTATTGGTCATAAAAGCAAGCCAAACATTTCTAGGGTTAACCACAAAAGCTGTAAAGTTTAAGTCAAACACTTTCCAAGCTTTTGCATCTCATGGATGTCTTAACTTACCATCTTGATTCTTGTCAACTTCATGCCACATCATATGATCATCTATTTTAGATGACATAATCTTTGCAACCACGATTTCAAAGGAAAGTAAATGAGAATCGTTGTAAGTTTCTTCTTGGACATCGCTTACAAGTCTCCCTACTAGCATAATCTCCTTAATACAACATACAATCGTTAGGGCTTACATCAATTTTTTAGTAGTTCAAGCCCAATCTATTAATAATCTTTTTGGCCTTATAGAACGTTGTGGGAATCTCCACGTTAGGGAATGCATCTTCTAATAATTCTAGCAACATTGACATTCCCTTATTAGTGATTCCACTCAAGCACTTCATATGATATCATTTGATCAATAAAGACAATTTGGAGTATTTTCATAACTAGGATACAAAGGATGATCTGCTTCATCCATTAGGTAGAAAAAATCTCAAGCTGATTAATTCCTCAAGAACATAGGGTCTGAACCTCCACTTATTAGTTGAAGTTGTCGTCATGAACACTAAATGCATCATGAATAGTATCTTTAACAGGATCATCATGATCTACCTAAACTCCTACTTGTGAACTTACAGGAAGAGCATCATATCTCATACCAGGTTTCTCACCATTAATTCCCTAAAACTATACCCTTCTAGAAAAGGCTTCACAATTAAATGTTCCTTGACAACTTCTCATGTATGCCAGTTCTTAAACTTGCTTTTAGGACACATACACACGATCTTACCATTACAACTAGCATGAGAGATTGCAAAATTCAAGAAAGTGTTTAATCATGTTAAATATGTAGGAGAATTGTGTGGCAACTTTATCCATGACTTATACATCGCTATTGTATGCTAGAAAATGTAAAAACTTAGCAAGGAAGATGAGTGGAGAGAGAGTTTTCTAAATGTCATGTGTATGGAGGATTAAATTCAAACTTTTCTAATGTAACCGCTACAATGTTTACACTTTGTAGCGATTTAGAATCGTAAACTACTACAAATCTTATGACTATTTGTAGGCTTTCAAATTTTTAAATTTCAAAAATTTTCAATTTGTACCAGTCCTAAGTTCAAAACTGCTACAAACCTTATGATCATTGGTGTACTTTAAAATTTCAAAAATTTTCAATTTGTAGCGATTTAGAGTACTTTAAATTGCTATAAACCTCGTGACTATTGGCGGGCTTTCAAATATTCAAATTTTATAATTTTTCATTTTGTAGCAATTATGAGCCCAAAACCGCTACCAACCTCATGACTATTGGTGTGCTTTCAAATTTCAAATTTTCCAATTTGTAATAGTTATTAACCTTAAACCACTAGAAAGTGCAATTTCTAATTTTTTAAATAAACTCTATCTTCTCTTTACAACTTTTTTAAGTTTAAATAAAATTAACTTTTACATTTTACAGTTCAAATATTAGTTTCTTTTAGTTTAAGTTACATTATTTATAAAACTCATCAATTTACAATTCAAATTATATAATGACAATTTAAATATATTTAATACATATAACATTTCCTGAAATAGTAAATACTTAAAGTTCATAGTAACATATTTTTAAAAGTAAAGAATTCCAAATCTAGACATGACATAAATGAAAATATCTAAGAAGCATCTTGATCATAATGTCCTCCGTCAGGGTGGCATCACGAACGTAACCAGAATTAACAACACCATCATCCTCAACAAGGTCAGGAGTCAGCTGGACGACGAATTTGGGACTAGCAAGACCTCTAGAACTAGCTTAACAAGTAACATCCTCCCCCAGGACTTGGACAGTGCATTCATAATTTCCCGCCACTGGGCCTGCTGCTGATAAAAGTAATCAACCAGGGCCTACATCCTCTTGGTCATCCTGGCCTTGGCCCTAGTAACCTCCATTCAGAACTCCTCAATAGATGTTCTGTTTAACCTCCTAACACCAAAGGTCCCCACTTGAGAGGTCCTAGTGTAACCCCCTGCCTTAATTAGCGTAATTAAACTTTGATAATGCATAATAAAATGGAATAAAGACCGACAGATGATTCAAAACTCATTTAAGACTCCCTCCATGCAGTAGGGACTTCACAAAATTTACAAAACTTCTTTCCACTCCTGGTCTCAAGTTCAAATATCGAATATAATTACTTGTGCAGTTATATCACATTTAACCTATCAAAGTGCATAACTTAATCCCTGACAACCCCCAGGTTTCATCTATTTATAGAACTATAGGGTTTCAGTTCCCAATTAAGGGATTACAACCACCATATATTCAAAACTATTCACAATTCAAAAAAATGTCATAAAATAGTCCCTTATCCAAAATGAATAACCAACATGGCTCAAACCAAATGTCCCTACAGAGTTCTAACTGCTCCAGGTCATTTACTTTTCTTGGAGCCATTTGCCCTATCTGAAATGTTAGTCAAAGAAAAGAATGAGATTCAAGAGAATCCCAGTAGTAACAAATCATTCATACCACACATAAGCACACAGCATGTAAGCAAATCATCATACAGCAGCAGCAGCACAAATCACACTCCACCCCCATCCCCTTTTACCGTCGGGATGGCACACCATCCTAACCCAAACCATTGTTAGCGACTTAGGGATTGTTGTCATGGCAGGGCCTACACATAACCTTATAGCTCATATAGCCATCCAGCTTTCACAATTGGCCCGTCAGCCTTCACAAATAGCCTTTTGGCTTTTCACATAATCACACATATCACACCCCATCCTCATCCCCTTTTATCACTGGGAAGGCACACCGTCCTAACCTAAACTGTTGTTAACGACTCAAGGACTATTGGCATAGCGGTGCTTACACATATCCACAAAATTCGCAGCATATGAATTCATCATAAATCAATGATATAACACACATATAATGCATCACATATGGTATAAAAGAAAAAGTCACTACCTCGTTCTTTTCTGACATTCACTGGCATAGTGGGCTCATGAGGAAGGCAAATGTCAAATCCTATAAACCAAATTAGGGACAATAGATCAATCTCTTTTCCAAGTTCTTAATTCCATAATACTTTAAGTTGGTATTCATATAAACTATTTAGGTGGCTAAAAGATGCCTGAACATATGCCTAAAGGGTTGGGATAGCTACCCCCAAAGATGCCTTTTTGGAAGCAAAGCACTAATTTTTGGTCGACTCACTTGAGTAGAGAAGACCTTACTTGAGTGATGACCCCCAGATTCACTCGAGTCACCAAAAGTGCCACACTGGAAGTGTTTGCTCAAGAGCAAACCTTAATATGTCTCACACCCTCACTTGAGCACAGGAAGCTGTACTCGAGTGATGACCTCAAATGCACTTGAGCACCAAAAAGTAAGACACAGTGAGTGACTACCCAAGAGCAACCATAAATCCCAAAAGCTTAAGCTTACTCCCTCACTTGAGTGAAACCAAGATCACTCGAGTGATGACCTATATCACTCGCGGGAACGAAAGTACACTCCCGAGCTTTGCCTAAGAATCTGAGCAAACCAAAAGGAAAAAGGGAAAATATCTCACAGTACTCGAGTGAATCCTCCCTCACTCGAGTGTTATTCATTAGAAGCCAAAAATCGCAGCAACTGATATATGTTCCCAGATTTACCCATTTCACTACCAATGGTCCTAAAACTTGTACTAAAGCTTATTCTCACTCATTTTGACACAAGGAACCCCTTGGTAACTACAAAACAACCCAATTCCCACTCAATCAACACATTCTAACTCTAGATCACAGGATCACCCAAAACCACAATTTGCCAAACTTCCTCATTGAACTTCAAATCAAACTTAATGATATTATAACACATCCTAACATCATTTTCTACACCATACCATTCCAAACTCTTTCATTATTCAATTCTCATGAAATTAGGGTAAAAATTCCAGAATTTACAAGGCTCAACCAAAAGTCACCATAAATATGCTAAAATGCATCAAATTCTCACCTCTTCAACTTGGTAAGATCAAATCTCTGTTTCCCTAACTTTCAAGTTTGTGCAAATACCAAATCACCACTTTTTAAAATTTTGAAAACATAGCAAAACTCAAAATCAAGCTTTTCTCTTTTTCTTTTTTGCTTAAACTTCAGGGAAAATGGAAGGAAGGAGAGAGAAGGTTAGAAATGATGGTGAATGCATGAGGATCATTCTTCTCCACACACATACACACATACACATAGCCGACTTAGAGGAGGAGGGAAGAGAAGATGAGTTTGAAATTTTGACTTTCATCCAAGGGTTCTTATGATGAAACTTGCCATGATCTCATGTCTCCCTTCATGAATCCATATAACCCATGCACACTTGATTCCACCTCTCTCTTAACAAATCCTAGCCATTGATCTCAAGTTACTTATGAGTTTTCTCTTTGGTAACAGTCCAGTTGGATAGTAAATTTACCATTTTACCCCTAATTGTCATGACACATATATCATCATCATCAAACACATTTATATCCCTTTATTACACATCCGGAAGCATTAACGTTATTGTTATGGCTCAGGAGAATTAATATTTAAAGTTCCCAAACCAAAACTTACATATTTATCTAGGGGTCACTATTCACTTGATAAAAATTGTACTTAAAATTTAACAAGTATCAAGAGCTGATTTATTAACTTAGCCTTTTGAATTCCAATTACAATTTGATGGCTCTCGAATTACTGCTCATTCTTAACTAATCAAACATGAAAATCTGCACTTATTCCTTCTTATATACATGCATGCATGCCATGAATAACATATCAAAATCATTTAGTTTGGCATGTTATATAATTAATCAAAACATGCTATAATTTATACATAACAGATTATCGCATATTAATCTTCACTTCTCCATTACATCTTCCTCTTGCACATCTTCATGTATTCCTCTTTTATTCACAACTCATTTATATGGTTGGGTAAGGGAGAGTGAGATTTGGGAGAATCTTAGTAAACATTACCTAAATGCATGCAAGTTAAATGCTTAACGTTTGACATGTTTGCCTTAACTAAATTCATGTTTACATAATAACATATTTGCATGCTCAATGTTTCAAACATTACATCTATGGCCATAGCATGAATAGAAACAGAGCTTCAATCATTCATATATCTCCATACAATTCATCAAAGCAAACATAAATATCAAATACACACAAATTAGGTAAGTTCACTACCTTTTGAATTATGTCTTCCTCTTGTTTCCTTTTCTTCGAACCATTATAGTTGCTTGGAACATCTTTTATTTCTTCTTCCTTGATCTCTCATGGCCCTAGATACATAATCACATTATGTGGTTAACTTAATAGAGCCATGAAAGCAAGCCCTTTCACATGACTTGTTCTCTTAATCTTCAATTCCGATAATTGGATTTTCAATCCAATCTTTCTAAAATTATTCGTCAAGCTAATCCACACAATTTCAACAAAAGAATATATTTCCATTCTTAGATTTAACAAAATCTGTAATATCCCAATTTATGATTAAGGGCTAATGGCATTGAGATTTGATTGTAATTTGTGTAATTAAATATTTTGGGAGAAATATGACGTGAATTTGGTGTAAATATGTGTGGTATTAGAGATCATGGGATGAGATGTTGCCAAGTGGCATTATGGTGGACCATAAGATGAGGCATAAGAGACAAAAACCACTTTTTTCTCTCTTTTCTCTCTCCTATGCATTTTTTTTAGGCATGGGCAGAAAATTCTGTGCTTCCTCATCATCACTCTCATTTCTCTCTTCTCTCTCTCCTTCTTGCTCTCTCTCTTTCGTCCACCATTGTTGAAGCCAAGGTAAAGAAGAAAGCTTGATCTTTGGGTAAGTAAATGACCTCTATTGCTCAAACTTCCTTCATTAAAGTTGATCCTTGAGTTAAGAGCAACATTTCTATGGTTGTAGTTTGTCCATTGGTTGTGGATTGTGGCCACTCAAAATTTTGGAAAGTGGTGAATCAAAAGCTTTCTTTGAGAAAGTTGATAAGGTGAGTGAGACCTATCTATCTATCTATGTTTTATGCCAAATAGATTAACTTGGATTTTCTGGAAATTCTTGGGCCATTTTCGAAAATGAGGGCCATTGAGAGTTTGGTATATGTTTGGTATGGAAATGGTATGTTGTAATGCATTTTGGATAGATAGATTTGATTGGGTTTGAAATTGTTAAGTTTGGAGATTTTGGAAGTTTAGTGTTTAATGTTACCGAAAACCAAAGCATGATAATGGAATAGGATTTTGGTGATTTTGACATTCCCATTGGATTCCTTGAGTGATTTTGTGTGGGAATAAGCTTGGTTGTTGATTTTGGGTTCATTAAAATCACTTGGGGAAAAGTTGGAAAGTTGTCTAGTTGAGCTCTGTTTTGCACAGTCTGTTTGCACGAGCGTTTTGAGTGACCAAATGGTATTGGAAAATTGTGAAACTTTCCAGTCTTAAAGTTCACATCCCAAGCTTCAAAATGAGCATATATTTTGTGTCATTTCGTTTAGAATTCTGTGAGATATGATTGTCCAAAATTTGGGATGAAAACAGAACTCTGTTTTCGAGTAGTGTATAGTTTTTGGTGATTCTGTATTTTTGTAGTCATTTTCAGTGAAGGGCTATATTTTTCCTTGAAATAGGACTCATATACCTTTCATTTGGCTTTGGAATCACTTCGTTTCGATTTTTCTAGAATTAGTTATGGTTTTTCGAAGTCAGCCCAGAGTCAGGAAATTTCTGGGCCGCGGCCCAAGCCTTTCTGACCTGTTTTGGGCCGCGGCCCAAGAGTGGTGGGCCGCAGCCCAAGACCTTCTGACCATCTTTGGGCCGCAGCCCAAGGATGGGTGGGCCGCGGCCCAAGCCTATGTTCCAGCACTTAGTGTTTTCGAAAAGTGACCTTCAACCTATTGTTTCCCAACCTTTTAGGGCTTTCATTAGAGTCATTTGTGGCCTCTTAAGAGTCCTAAATGATAACCAACTTAGTGTATTATGGGATTAAGTAATTGGAAAAGAGATTGATCAATTGTCCCTAATTTGGTATAGGATTTGATATATGCCGAACTCGTGAGCCAACTGTGCCAAATATTGTCAGGAAAGATACAGGTAGCGACTCCTCTCTTATACTTTGTGTAAATGTATTGTATGTTTGCTTGTCATTCATTGTGTGGATGCTGCTGCTGCTGCTACTGCTTTGTGATACCCTGTGCTTTGAGATGCTTTGTGGTGCTTGGTGCTTTGTGATAACCTTTTCAGACAGGGCGAGTGGCTCGAAAGGGAAGCGACCAACCAGGAGTGGTTATGGCTTAGCGACATTTTGTATTGGATGTTGGTTATCCTTGTTTCGGTTTTGGGATTACTAAGTGTATATTTATGTAAATGAATATTTTGGATATGTAATCCCCATTTTGGGAACTCGCAACCCATGATATATATATAGATGAACCCGGGGGTTTGCCGGGATTTTAGTTTCCGCACTCTGATATTTCTTATGTAATTTGATTTCTCAAGTAGTTATATCCGCATGTGAATGTGAGACCCGGAATTAATACATTTTGAATCGATTTTGAAATACCTCATCCCAAGTTGAGGGATTATAAATTGTTGATTTGATTTTATTGGTCTCTATTTCACTTAAACTTTGAAATCTGGATGTAATTATTGTGAGGGGGTTACATTTTGAGTGTCTTGTTGCTACTGGGATTTTTTAGAGTCTCACTCTTTCCATATGACTAACCTTTTCAGACAGGGCGAGTGGCTCGAAAGGGAAGCGACCAACCAGGAGTGGTTAGGGCTTAGGGACATTTTGTATTGGATGTATGTTATCCTTGTTTTGTTTTTGGGATTACTAAGTGTATATTTATGTAAATGAATATTTTGGATATGTAATCCCCATTTTGGGAACTCGCAACCCATGATATATATATAGATGAACCCGGGGGTTTGCCGGGATTTTAGTTTCCGCACTCTGATATTTCTTATGTAATTTGATTTCTCAAGTAGTTATATCCGCATGTGAATGTGAGACCCGGAATTAATACATTTTGAATCGATTTTGAAATACCTCATCCCAAGTTGAGGGATTATAAATTGTTGATTTGATTTTATTGGTCTCTATTTCACTTAAACTTTGAAATCCGGATGTAATTATTGTGAGGGGTTACATTTTTGGTATCAGAGCTGTAGTTCCTGGCAAGGGTTGAGTTTGCTAGGATAGCTCCCATAGTGTGGTCTTAGTGATAATAGACTATCTGTGAATGGTTGTTGTATACACATATGTGCTTGTGTTAGGGATATATATATGAGATTTGTGAACAATGTGTATACATTATCTGAGGAACTGATCTAGTGAATGATTTGTAGAATGAAAAAGACAAGGGGTCGTCCCAGTGGACAGCGAGTAGACCCTGATGTGGAAGTGGTTAATGACAATCCACCGGACCCAATGCAAGAGTTGATGGGCCTGATAAGGGACCAACGAGATATGGTAGCAGAGCTTAGAGAAGAGCTCAGAGCTGAAAAGGCCAAGAACAATGAGGGCCGGGGTCAATCTACTCATGAGGAAACTCGAGAGGAAACCCGGGAAGAGACTGCTGAAGGGTTGGCACGACCACTTGAATCCCCTCCTCATGTGATTCCAAGCCAAGAATCCCATGGAGTGCCAGTCAGGGAGGAACGAGACCTTGAGTATTGGGTCTCCAAATTCTGTAAGCAACTACCTTCAGCATTTAAGGGGAGGTTTGATCCTCAGGCGGCTGAAGATTGGCTACACCGTCTTGAGAAGATTTTTGAGGTCTTAGTGTGTCCCTCCGAGGTGAAAGCTAAACTAGCGGTGTACAAGCTTGAAGGCGATGCTGATCGTTGGTGGCGCAACATTGCCTTGTCATTGCGGTTAAAGAATGAGCCATTGACCTGGGAGGTGTTCCAACAACACTTCAATGAGAAGTATTTTCCCAAGTCAGTGAAACTTGAGAAGGAAACCGAGTTTCTAAATATCAAGCAAGGGGATACAGAGTCTTTTGATGAATATTTGTCCTGATTTACCCGCCTATCCCGATATTCCTCTTATCTTCAGAAAATGGATGATGAGGAGTTGAGCTCAGACATGTTAATTCGGGGTTTAAGGCGTGATATGAGAAAGAGACTCGCCACCCATCAGTTTTCCAAGTTCAACAAGGCTGTTGAAGAATGTCGGATCACTGAGAGCAATCTTAGAGAGTTGTATCCGGCTAAGGCTGGTGGTGGTCATAGTGAGCCTAGTAAGGGCGGTGCTTCTCAGAAGCGAAAGGGCTCAGGATCATCCTCTTCATATAGAGGGGGTAGTAAGAAGCCTTATCAATCTGGGAGTCGTGATCAGCAGAGAGCTCCTAGTGTATGGACATGTCCTCGTTGCAACAAGCCACATCATGGCAAGACTTGTGATGGTCGGGTGATTTGCTTCAATTGTAAGCAAGTGGGGCATACATCTGTTGAGTGTGGACAGCCACGACCAGAGCAGAGACAGAGGACTTAGGGCCGAGTATTTGCTATGACCCACGAAGAGGCCCGGAAATCCCCAGAGCTGATACAAGGTAAAGTCCTTATCCATGGCATTGTGTTACAAGCGTTATTTGATTCGGGTGCAAGTCACTCCTTTATTGCTTATACTTGTGTGAAGCGTCTGGGAATGAATGTGCATAAGTTGCCATTCGATTTGATTGTGTCAACACCAATGGGTGTTAGGGCGGTGACTACAGAAGCTTGTCTAAACTATGTTGTAATTGTTGAGGGTCATGAATCTGTAGTAGATTTGATTTGTTTGCCGCTCTGCCAATTGGAAGTCATTTTGGGTTTTGATTGGTTGAGAGCTAATAATGTGTTGTTAGATTGTGGGAACAAAAGGATAGTGTATCCTGTTTCTCAGAGCATTGAGGGCGAAAATGCCGGTTTGAATTTCCTTTCGACAGCTAAGGCTGAGAAATATTTGCAAAAGGGTTGTCAGGTGTATATGGTTTTCTTTTCTGTACAAGGAGAAACCAGTGAGTCTTTGAGTAGTATACCCATAGTGAATGAATTCCCTGAGGTTTTTCCGGATGACTTAAGTGGATTGCCTCCTGAGAGGGAAGTTCAATTTCCGATTGACATTGTGCCTGGAGCGGGTTCGATATCCAAAGCCCCATATCGTATGGCTCCAAATGAAATGGCGGAATTGAAGAAGCAGATTGAAGATTTGCTTGAGAAAGGGTTTATTAGACCCAGTGTGTCGCCTTGGGGTGCTCCAGTTTTGTTTGTGAAAAAGAAAGACAGAAGTCTTCGTTTGTGTATTGACTATAGAGAATTGAATAAGATTACCGTTAAAAACAAGTACCCTCTCCCTAGAATTGATGACCTATTAGATCAACTATCTGGTGCATGTGTGTTTTCGAAGATTGATCTAAGGTCGGGGTATCATCAGCTACGAGTGAAAGCGGACGATGTTCTGAAGACTGCTTTCAGGACCAGGTATGGTCATTATGAGTTCTTAGTGATGCCATTTGGGTTGACAAATGCGCCTGCAGTATTCATGGACTACATGAACCGTATCTTCCGACAATATTTGGATCAATTCGTTGTGGTATTTATCGATGACATTCTGATATACTCCAAGAGTATGGAGGAGCATGAGCATCATTTGAGAATCGTATTGAATATATTGCGTGAAAAGCAACTCTACGCCAAGTTGAGTAAATGCGAGTTCTGGCTGTCAGAAGTAAGATTCTTAGGCCATGTTATCTCGCTAGAAGGGGTCTCTGTGGATCCTAGTAAAGTGGAAGCAGTACTGGACTGGAAGAGGCCAGAAACTGTTGCTGAGGTACGCAGTTTTCTGGGTCTTGCTGGTTATTACCAGAGATTCATTCAGAATTTCTCCCGCATTGCGTTACCGATGACCAAGCTCACGAGAAAAGATCAACCATTTGTGTGGGATGAACATTGTGATAATTGCTTTGTGGAGCTGAAACAGAGGTTGACTACGGCACCTGTGTTGATTTTACCTGATCCCAGTTTGACTTACGTTGTGTATTTTGATGCCAGTGGGCAGGGATTAGGGTGTGTCCTTATGCAGCAGGGACGTGTGGTAGCCTATGCCTCTCGACAGCTCAAACCCCATGAATTGAACTATCCCACTCATGATCTGGAGCTTGCGGCCATAGTGTTTGCATTGAAGATTTGGCGTCATTACCTGTATGGTGTGATTGTAGAACTGTACTGCGACCACAAGAGTCTCAAATACCTGTATGATCAAAAAGAACTGAATATGAGACAACGTCGTTGGATGGAATTGCTTAAAGACCACAACCTGGAAATTAAATATCATCCGGGTAAGGCAAATGTAGTCGCTGATGCTCTTAGTCGAAAGACTGTGGTTGTGGCAGCTATGATGATACACGAGGGGAAATTGATTGAAGATTTTCGTGATTTGAATTTGACAAACCAGTTCATCTGTGCCAACTACACTGTTTCCCAAGAGGAGAGTGATCTTAGAGCTGAGCTTGAAGAAGCCCAGAGGCAAGATGACTGGATACAACGTAATTTGACTCGAATCGAACGAGGAGAAGTCAAGGGCTATGATGTGTCGCCTCGTGGATTAGTTCGCTATCAGAAAAGAGTGTGCATTCTACTTAAGGCGGAGTTGAGACAGAAGATCTTAGATGAGGCGCATAAGAGCCGGTATACCCTTCATCCTGGTATGACCAAAATGTACCATGGTTTGAAATCTGTATATTGGTGGCCGGGTTTGAAGAGTGATGTGACGAAATATGTGGCAAGGTGTCTCACATGTCAGAAAGTGAAGATCGAGCACCAGAGACCATCGGGTTTACTTCAAAGTCCTGAGATTCCAGAATGGAAATGGGAAAGTGTGACCATGGATCTTGTTGTGGGATTGCCCAAGATCAGAAATTATGATGCGATCTGGGTTATTGTGGACCGGTTAACGAAGTCAGCGCACTTCCTACCGATCAATGCTAGTTACTCTCCGGACAAGCTAGCAGAGATTTATATTCGTGAGATTGTGAAACTCCATGGCATACCAAAGAATATCATTTCTGATCGTGATCCCCGATTTACTTCGAGATTTTGGAAAGCATTGCATGAGGCACTGGGTACTCAGTTGAGATTCAGTACTGCCTATCATCCTCAGACCGACGGACAGTCAGAGAGGACTATTCAGACCTTAGAGGATATGTTGCGGGCATGTGTTCTTGACTTTAAAGGGAGTTGGGATCATTTTCTTCCACTTGCTGAATTTGCTTACAACAATAGCTATCATGCGAGCATTCAGATGGCACCGTATGAAGCGTTGTATGGAAGAAAATGCCAATCGCCATTGTGTTGGAATGAATTATCTGAGAGGAAGCTATATGGGCCGGAGCTTATTGATCAAACCTCAGCCCAGATTCGTGTTATTCGTAAGAGGCTTCTTGCAGCTCAGAGCCGGCAGAAAAGCTATGCTGACAAGAGGAGGAGGCCTCTAGAGTTTGATGTTGGTGACCATGTATTTCTTAGAGTATCTCCTGTCACCGGTATTGGGCGAGCAATCAAACGAAAGAAGCTGAGCCCGAGGTATATAGGTCCTTTTGAGATCCTTGATAGGATTGGGCCTGTTGCTTATCGTGTAGCCCTACCCCCGAACTTGAGCAGACTCCATGATGTGTTTCATGTTTCCCAATTGAAGAAGTACCAACCGGATCCGTCTCACATCGTTGAGTATGAGGATGTAGAGTTGCGAGACAATTTCACTTATGCGGTGGAGCCTGAGCAGATCATTGAACGAGAAGAACGACGACTCAGACACCGAAGTATCCCTTATGTGAAAGTGATCTGGAAGGGAATGACCCAAAGAGAAGCAACCTGGGAAGCGGAAGAGGATATGCGAAGGCGACATCCGGAGTTTATGGCTCATGTTGTGTGACAAATTTCGAGGGCGAAATTTATTTGACGGGGGGAGAATTGTAATATCCCAATTTATGATTAAGGGCTAATGGCATTGAGATTTGATTGTAATTTGTGTAATTAAATATTTTGGGAGAAATATGACGTGAATTTGGTGTAAATATGTGTGGTATTAGAGATCATAGGATGAGATGTTGCCAAGTGACATTATGGTGGACCATAAGATGAGGCATAAGAGACAAAAACCACTTTTTTCTCTCTTTTCTCTCTCCTATGCGTTTTTTTTAGGCATGGGCAGAAAATTCTGTGCTTCCTCATCATCACTCTCATTTCTCTCTTCTCTCTCTCCTTCTTGCTCTCTCTCTTTCATCCACCATTGTTGAAGCCAAGGGAAAGAAGAAAGCTTGATCTTTGGGTAAGTAAATGACCTCTATTGCTCAAACTTCCTTCATTAAAGTTGATCCTTGAGTTAAGAGCAACATTTCTATGGTTGTAGTTTGTCCATTGGTTGTGGATTGTGGCCACTCAAAATTTTGGAAAGTGGTGAATCAAAAGCTTTCTTTGAGAAAGTTGATAAGGTGAGTGAGACCTATCTATCTATCTATGTTTTATGCCAAATAGATTAACTTGGATTTTCTGGAAATTCTTGGGCCATTTTCGAAAATGAGGGCTATTGAGAGTTTGGTATATGTTTGGTATGGAAATGGTATGTTGTAATGCATTTTGGATAGATAGATTTGATTGGGTTTGAAATTGTTAAGTTTGGAGATTTTGGAAGTTTAGTGTTTAATGTTACCGAAAACCAAAGCATGATAATGGAATAGGATTTTGGTGATTTTGACATTCCCATTGGATTCCTTGAGTGATTTTGTGTGGGAATAAGCTTGGTTGTTGATTTTGGGTTCATTAAAATCACTTGGGGAAAAGTTGGAAAGTTGTCTAGTTGAGCTCTGTTTTGCACAGTCTGTTTGCACGAGCGTTTTGAGTGACCAAATGGTATTGGAAAATTGTGAAACTTTCCAGTCTTAAAGTTCACATCCCAAGCTTCAAAATGAGCATATATTTTGTGTCATTTCGTTTAGAATTCTGTGAGATATGATTGTCCAAAATTTGGGATGAAAACAGAACTCTGTTTTCGAGTAGTGTATAGTTTTTGGTGATTCTGTATTTTTGTAGTCATTTTCAGTGAAGGGCTATATTTTTCCTTGATAGAGGACTCATATACCTTTCATTTGGCTTTGGAATCACTTCGTTTCGATTTTTCTAGAATTAGTTATGGTTTTTCGAAGTCAGCCCAGAGTCAGGAAATTTCTGGGCCGCGGCCCAAGCCTTTCTGACCTGTTTTAGGCCGCGGCCCAAGAGTGGTGGGCCGCAGCCCAAGACCTTCTGACCATCTTTGGGCCGCAGCCCAAGGATGGGTGGGCCACGGCCCAAGCCTATGTTCCAGCACTTAGTGTTTTCGAAAAGTGACCTTCAACCTATTGTTTCCCAACCTTTTAGGGCTTTCATTAGAGTCATTTGTGGCCTCTTAAGAGTCCTAAATGATAACCAACTTAGTGTATTATGGGATTAAGTAATTGGAAAAGAGATTGGTCAATTGTCCCTAATTTGGTATAGGATTTGATATCTGCCGAACTCGTGAGCCAACTGTGCCAAATATTGTCAGGAAAGATACAGGTAGCGACTCCTCTCTTATACTTTGTGTAAATGTATTGTATGTTTGCTTGTCATTCATTGTGTGGATGATGCTGCTACTGCTTTGTGATACCCTGTGCTTTGAGATGCTTTGTGGTGCTTTGTGCTTCGTGTTGCTGCTACATAGTGTTCACCGCGTAAGCGGGCGTTGTGCATAGTGTTCACCGCGAAAGCGGGCGTAGTGCATTGTGATTACAGCCGTGAGTGCTGTCGTATGTGGCGCAAGCCAGAAATCATTGTGAAGCTGCTGAACATGATAAACATGCATGCTCTATATTTATATATTGTATGAGTGTCTTGTTGCTACTGGGATTCTTTAGAATTTCACTCTTTCCATATGACTAACCTTTTCAGACAGGGCGAGTGGCTCGAAAGGGAAACGACCAACCAGGAGTGGTTAGGGCTTAGGGACATTTTGTATTGGATGTTGGTTATCCTTGTTTTGGTTTTGGGATTACTAAGTGTATATTTATGTAAATGAATATTTTGGATATGTAATCCCCATTTTGGGAACTCGCAACCCATGATATATATAGATGAACCCGGGGGTTTGCCGGGATTTTAGTTTCCGCACTCTGATATTTCTTATGTAATTTGATTTCTCAAGTAGTTATATCCGCATGTGAATGTGAGACCCGGAATTAATACATTTTGAATCGATTTTGAAATACCTCATCCCAAGTTGAGGGATTATAAATTGTTGATTTGATTTTATTGGTCTCTATTTCACTTAAACTTTGAAATCCGGATGTAATTATTGTAAGGGGGTTACGAAATCCAATTCTTTCCCCATAAATCATTCATGGCCGAAACTTAGATTTTTTCAAGTCAAAATTCTATTTTAGATTTTGATGCTTCTAAAATCAGTTTCTCACCTTTGTCCCACACATATTTTCATTCTAAACTCGTTGGAAGCTTCAAAATTAGCAAAATCATAAGCCTTACTACTGCCCCATTCTAGCCGAAACTCAACCTTAGGCCAACACAAAGTGGTTTTACAAACTTTAGCCATACAACTTGTCAAATCTCATTCCAATCATACTTAAACCTCTTTTAACATTATATTCATATTAACAAACTTATCAAACCCTAAGTTTACCCCTTTGACCGAGAGTTTAGGGCTAATATAACCTCATGAAAACTTGATAATATCTCAAGATATTATACTCAAATCAGAGCATACACTTACCTCTATCTGATGCTATAGCCTGTTCTTGATTCTAGCATCATCTCCATCTTAGAGGTAGCATGAAACTCTTTTGTTCAAGAATCTGAAACCGTAGAAATATAGCCCTCAAAAAATAAAACAAGATTCATGAAGGCTCGATTGGCCAAAAAAGTGATTTCTAAGGTGAAAGTCACTCGGGAATGATTTGGTTCTTCAATAACTCTCTTCCTTCTCTCCTTTTAAATTTTCTCTATTTTCCCCCCTTTTTTCTTATCTCGGATGAAATTAATAGTGGTAGGGAGGTATTGGGAATTTATTAAACTTTCAGGGTGCCAGGCATTTTTCTTTTTCCTGAGGTGCCAGGCATTCCTCTTTTCCTGGGGTGCCAAGTGCTCTTTTTGAACCCTTTCCTCCTCCCTCTCTCACATGTCTGGGCGTCCTTAAGGGCTAGGGAAGAGAAAGCCCAATGATTTTCCCTAGCTTTCATGTTCGATGTTCGAGATAGTTGGACATGTGGCGGGACCGGAGACTATTGAGTTGTATCGACCTTTTAGACATGTGGCACCTGAGGGCTAGGTGGCACCTTCTCACTAAGCCAACCTAAAAGTGAAGGCTAGGTGGAGCTGTCATGTTAGTCTAACACAAAAGTTACTTTACAAAAGGCTACTTTATTAAAGTTACTTTAATAAAGCTACTTTTGGGGTGTCTCATTCAAGAATGTGCCACATGTGCTCTTGTCTTCCAAATGGCACCATATGTATGCTTACATCTATGGAATGCACTATATGTCTCTACAAGGCATTAGATAGTGCCACATCTGTCCTAGTTCCTCAGTATTATGCCATTTATATGCTGATGTATCCCTATATACCAATGTAGCCCTGAACATGACACCTACGCCTATATTCCTTAAGAATATGCCAAGTGTCTGTGTAAGCCATAAAATGACATCATACTTGCTGGTATTCCCCACGAAAATGGCACCAAACCTGTGTTCCTTCAAAAAACGCAAGGTGTATGTTTCTGCCCTAAAAAATGATATATGCATACCTATGCTAGCATATCTCATGAGATAGTTGGGTTGCATCTTCTCATTAGGCCAACCCAAAAGGAAAAGTTAAAGGGCTTAGGTGGCATCCCACGGGTGTTCCAACCTGAAAGCTACTTTTTCAAAATGCTACTTATACACATGTAGCTTAAAATAACGCCACCTGTCTCAAGGAGGTGCTAAACAGGCCAAGTGTCCTTATAGGCCTTAAGATAGTGCCATGTGTACATAGATACCAGCAAATTTCATCCGACTACTAATACACAAGGTAACTTATCATCGTGCCAACTCAAAAACTACTTTGTATATATGAGACCCACATGGCATCTTACATGTCCTCATGTGGCCAAACCAAATGGCTCCAAGTTTACTAGAGTGCACTTCCATTGGTATATTTTATCTGATCACTTACATACGCTGAGCCCTAACATAATCCAGATCTTCTACTTGAATTTTCACCTTGTAAACCACTTCTTTGGCTCAAATACTCTTTGTAAACATTGTTCCCTTTGATGATAGCTTCATTTCTATGGTTTTAAATTTTCAAGGGGAGGTTTTTTGAGTCATATTCCAAGAGCCAAAGTTAAGGAATCAGAGAAAGAGCATAGGAAAGTGAAAGAGGTAAACAAGAGTTCATTTTTATGTATATATTGTGTTGATTGGTTGAGATTTTTGGAGTGTGAATTTCTACCCTAATTTCAGTTATATAGGGTGTCTTAGGGTTCATGAACCTTTGCTCATATTCATGTGATTATATGTTGTTTTGGAAGCATATGAGCTAGGTGTGGTGGTTAAAATGTGAATTGGTAACTTGTTGTGTCAAACCTAAATTTTTGCTAAAAAAGGACACATAAAAGGACTAAGAATTTGATCATTTTGATGTCACCATTGTGTTCTACACAAAAACTTGTGTGGGAATAACCTCTAGTTTTGAATTCTGGATCATTGGAATATAATTTGTAACTTTGCAATTTTTGCAAGTGTGATTTTCCTATGTTGTAGTCTAGCTGTGAGATATTTTTGAATATACAAATGATGTTCAATAATGCTTGTGATATTTTCCAGAATAGAAGTAGACTTAATAAGCTTTAATTTGAAAGATCATATAGCCTATTTGGAGTTGCACACAAGGAGTTGTGTATTTTTGAAGTTGGTCATATGAAACTGACATGTTTCTGAATAGTGTCCAATAAAAGGCAATTTTAGATTTCTATACATCCAATTGGCTAAGGGCAATATTTTTTCCTAAAACTATATTTAATAAGAGTCACATAGCCTTTTGAGCCACTGCAATTGGACAGTTGTGCAAAGAGATATTAAGTTTTAAAGTTAGTTGACAAATTCTACCAGTTTTGGTCAATGTGCGTAAATTGAAAAATGTAATGGCACATTGTAATTTCTTTGAACTCTAAGGATAGGAATTAGTCCTGTAAGATAATTTGACTACTTTAACTCATTGGTTGACTTGGTAAATGACCATGATGAACCTAATGATAACCAACATAAGAGAATGATTTATGACAGAATTAGACTAAATAATAACATGTCAGTAAATTCTAGTTATAGGGCCTGATAGCTGTCCAGGATCTAAGACCTACCCAAGCTTAGATAAATAGTTGGGCACCCTTCAGGGAAAGCGACCAGGTAGTAACTCTTTCTTTCATATGTTATGAGATACGTTGCATGTTTGTGGATCATTATGAGTTTTTGAAGCATTCACAGTTTGTGAGGTGGTCGTCCGAGGCCTATTGCTCATGTGGATGCAAGGCCATGAAAATTACTATTTTGCATAGTGGAATCCCTAAACCTGTTGCGCGGGTGAACACTCGAGGCCAAGTGATTTATATACCTAGCGCTATGGTAATGTGATATGCCACATGATGTGTTTTGAATGTTGATTGCTATTTCTGTGTTATATGGTAACTGTGTGGCATGCTCTGTGTTCTTGTATATATGTGATTGAATGTCTATTACTACTGAGATTCTTTTGAATCTCTCACTCTTTTACTATGACAACTACAGCACAGGCTAGCAGCTCAAGGGGCGAGAAGGAAAACCCAAACAACTAGAGGACAAAGCTAGGAGATTTTATCTTCTGTTGGTTGTCTAATTTGGTACTGTATATAACTTGTTAGACATAATGATAGTGCAATGGTAGAACCAGTAGTAACTAATGCTGCTTAAGGTAACTTAGACTTAGTTGAATGACCATGGTAATAGATCATTAACCAAACGACGACATAAAAAGCAATAAACAAAGAGATGCTTGAACACTCTGATAAAAGGAATTAGGAAATGATGATTTACAAAGAAGTTATGAACTACTTTATGATAGTATTAAAAAGTTTTAAATTATTCAACAAAACCTACTCAACTACAGGTTTGAGTCCTATCTTGAGACTGGGAATTGAAATAGTCTTGAAAAGAATCTTACTAAGTGTTTAGATTTCATTGTGTAGAACTCATTAGCTTAATCATGGAGAATACAGTGTTAGAGTTTGTGGTGCGAGTGGCTACCAACCGCCTCTTAATACTTGTACTTATCATCAAGTCTAGTGTTCAAAGGCTTAGGGAGGCAATTTAAATCCCCAAGAGGGGGGATAGTTCTTATCACGTGGGAGTGCCCAACTGGTCACCGCAGTTGCCGCTGCCATTGTGAGAAGTAGGGTGTGCCCACAAAGTGGGATGTTACCAAAATTACTACAAATCACAAGCCACTTTGCAGAAAATCATAGGAACCACTACAAACTAACAACCTTTTGTTTTATGTAGCAGTTTTGCCCTTCAACCACTACAAATTCACTACTACAAGTGTGATGCTGGCAAGAAGCTGAAGCCACATTTTGTAGTGTTTATATGATCTAGCCACTACAAATTACCGCGGCTTACTAACGCGCCATTTTGTGCAAGTCATACCATTACAAAATTTGTAGCAGTTTGCCTAAAAACCCCTACAAATCGTAATATTTGTAGCAGTTTTTTTCTAACTGCTACAAGTTAACCACTACTAATAGGAAGTTGTTTTTGTAGTGTTAGAACCCTGAAATGGCATAATCACTGGGAAGTCTCTAGATATTAGTGTGTGATCACTCTTTGTAGAGAAGTTACTAAAATGCCCTTTATTAATTTGGAAAAATTGAAATTGCAACTATAGTTTAACAAGTATAAAAAGAATTTAAAGTGGCAACTAATTTCAATGAAATTTTTTTCAAATATCAATGACAACAAAAGTTAACAGGTGAACAACTACTCTAACTTATCAAATGACAATAGCTACAACTAATTTTATTCAGGGCAATTTGGTTATTTCATAAAAGCTTAAGTCCATAATAATTCTTAAGGATTTAATAGGAATCAAGCCATTTTGAGTGACCATTCTACGATTCTCAAATTTTAGGTGTCATCGTACATTTTTCTCCAACATATGTACATATTTTGGTCATAGAATTGGTATTATGGGTTGAACCCATGGGCCCAAACCACATGTTATGGTAGATTTACGTTGGCAAAATGCTAGCCTGACAAAAAGCGTGGGTTGTCAAAATGCCATCCTACCACAAGCTAACCTACCATCCTGCAAGTTGGCTCGCTTTATTTATTTTTAAATTTTTTTATTTTAAACTTTAATTAAAAATTTTTTACTGTTTTGCACTTAATTTGATTATAGCCTTATTGATGTTAGCAACTAGATTATATGTTGGATTTCTCATTTTCTTTAATAATTTATCATGTCTACATTAATATAATAATTATGTAAATAGTGATGGTAGGAAAAAAAATAATAAAGTAAAATAAATTATATGTTTATGCTTGCAAGTTTTAGGGTTAGTTTAATTATGTAGTTTCATGAAAATATAGAAACAACTTGAATTTGTCAGTGTTCGAATGCCATGCTGGTTGGTTGAGAGGAATAGAATCCTCACCTATATTGTCACGGGTTCGAACAACATGAGAGTTGAGAGAGAGTAAAGAAACAACTTGAATTAAGTTTATAAAATTTATAATTTAATTTTAAAAAGGCCAACCCACCAGAGTACGGGCTTTTCTGCACTCGCCAACTTGTTGCGTATGGGTTGGCCAGTTTACCACTAGTTTTGGCAACTCCATCTAAGAATAATTTCATCTTTATTAGTTTCTGCTCAATTATTTTGGACAACCTCTAGTCCTTAATATTATATTTTCTAATTAAGGAGAGGAGGTAGTATTAAATGAAGGAACCTCCCATTACAAATCCACCACACGATGCTTCTATTACACAAGGCTTAATTTTAGCTTTTATTACATACTTGATATGGCAGCATATATAAAAGGGGTCTTGTATCAGCATACTTTACTTTTCCTACACAATAGACCTGAAACACTATGAATCAACATCCTTCTTAGTTTGAAGAAAGGTGATTTAAAGAAAGAATATCTTGATGAATATGATCTGATAAGGTCATAAAGCGATTCTCTATGCTTGCTTTTTAATTTTTCTCTATATCCTCCTCGCATGTATGTTTTGCCTTTCATATATACCCTCCTTAATTCATTTGAGCCTCCTTTCTATCTACCATATATTTTTCTGATAAACTCTTTTTTTATAAACAGTGACCTTTGATGCTAATTTCCTCACCGTAGGCCATTGCATTATATCATACATTGTTTTCATTTGGTGAGTCCAAGAGACAAGTAATATATGTACATATTGTTCCACACTCACATTTGTTACTCCAAAGAAACCGATTTCCTTTTAATAAGCGAATTGTGTTCAAGGCTATGCAGAAAGATTAAGTGTTAAGATTGGGGTGTTAGTCAATGAAACAGATGACACAATAGTTCAAGAATTAGTGTTTCAACCGTTATTTAACTGGAAACAACTCAATCATAATTAAAATAATATAATTTAATTAAAATATATAAAAGTATTTTTATGTAACTCTAACAAGAATGATATTTAAATACAAAGGAATTAATCTAAAAGTAAATGGGATATTCACGTATAAATTATACATAATCCAACAATATAGAATCTTTAAGGCACAAATATAAACTACTACTATTTTTTCCTTTTTCCTTTTGATTCAAAACGACGTTATTTCAGACATAATAAAAGGAGAGAAATTAAAGATACATTCTAACCTAGCCAACTCATCCAAAATTCTTAACTGGATCGACTAAGAGATTGATTGACTATAGTTCACTGATCTGACTGATCAACTTGGATTGAATTTTAATACTATACTTATACTTGACAAGGTCACAGATGTGGCAAGGGACGTAACGGAATAAACGGAACCACTATTTTCACTTACAGATATGTAATAGAGTAATGAACATGAGGTCCGTATTAAATCCAAATATAACAAACAATCTGTAAAGCTTTGCTAGACACAGATCCCACTTTTGCTGTCAAATTAACTTGCTGATGCAAATCTTTAATAAAGAACCCTCAAGGGTGCATGCGAAAAAATATATATTAGGAAAAAAATCCAAAAAAGAAAGAGTATGACCACGATTACGTTTTAAAAAGTAAAAGAAAGAGCCTTATCCTTACTCTTACTTTACACGACATATAAAACGAATCATATGGATATAAGTTGAGAAATTCAACTATAGGAAGCTAGCTAGCAATAGAAATCACTAACAACATTCCTCTCAATTTAATTATAATACTTTGATATGTTGTAGTAGTCCTTAATTGTTCATAAGAATATAAAGAGGTTATCATATATTTAATACTTTAATATCTTCTTTGTCAGAAAGGTAACCACTAATTGCATGCTTGGAATTCGAATGGGATAGAATTAATGAATTACATTGTCATAGTCCACTAACCGTCATGTTTTGAGTTAGCTTTTTATCTTAACGTAGACCCCATTAGGTATATATACTATTTTATATATTTAAATCAAGTGCAAACAAATATTAAGCATGCCATATTGATGAATTAGATTTTTTTTTTTTTTTTGCCAGAATAATTAGCTACGGTAAATAAATAAACTGGACATTTACGGATACACTAAAATCTGTTTCAAATAATTCAGATTTTTTAATTTTTTGATTCAAAATTGTAAAAAAGGATATTACTTTTCAACTAATAATTTAAAAAAAAATAATGTCAAAAATTAAAAATTGAAATATATCTTCTTAATCTATTTCCTAAAACTAAATTTTAGATCAACATTATGCTTAAAAAATTCTATATAACCACGCCAGCTTTGGTATCATTCATATATCAAACCAGTGGATTTCACATGTTTCTTCGTCACTTTTCTCGACAGATTACGGGTAAAATTTGGTTTTAGTAGTCAAGAAGTCAAATTTGCTTTTGGGAAGTCGGAAATCAGTCATCCCAAGACATGAAACGAAACTATAATAACCAACAAGTTGCTAGTAGCTGTAGTCTATCAAAATTAACTAGCTAGGTCTGCGAGAAGAACCAAATTACGGGATGGCCATATTATAGGGACAAACGTTAATGCTTTATTCCTCAGCCACCAAGAAATTAAAAAAAAAAAAGGATTGTTATTATCTTTTTTGACAAATTTGAATTGTCATTAAAAACTCTCATGTAACTATTAAGTTCTTCTTCCACGGAATTCTTTTATCAAAAGGGAAAACCTTCGTATAGGTGCTGATACTTCCACTCAATTTTTTATTTGATATCTATGTGTTTTTCTCTCTTAATTAAATTATTAATTTTGCTTTGGTCATACCGTTAGCTCCTGCAACTTTACTCTATTCTTTGCTCTTCTACAAGAGTTAAGAGTACTAACACAGTAAAATTAAAACATTTAATTATGAGAAAAAACATATAGGTACCAAGTTAAAAATTGAGTAACAGTATAAATACCTGCAAATGGGTTTTCCTTAGCGAAATAACCTCTGAAAATTTAAAATTTTTTTCATTTTTGTTCTCATTTATATGATATTTTCATGAGGATTATAAAAAATTGTGAGCTTTTTTTTTCCCCTATTTCTCGCGTAATCAGTCCATCGGAACCCATAACCCAAAAATTTTATAATATGACTTTAAGGTAAACTCTCATGCCAACATTCTGGTGATTATATTTTGTGAGATTACACCGTAATCTCACGGAAGTTTTTGTGGAAACTATCAGCATTTCTCACAAAATTTTAGATCTTTTTCAAAATATATTATACGTAAAGAAGCATTATCATTTTATCAAAGTAATGATTACTACCAGAAATCAAGATTTATTTCACGAAAATATCTCGGATATCATCAACGTCATTAGAAAATTCTCACGTGACGTTTCCCATCCCGTTTGTTCGAATGTCTAGGAGAATATTCTATGAAATTAAAAAGTTAAAACTTTTTATTCTCACACAATTTTATCATGAATTATAAAATATTTTGAAATTTTTCATTTTTCAATGATTTATACCATTCAAGTTCCAAAAAAAAAAAAAAAAAGTATTCACGGAACATATTCTCATGAAAATTACAAACTTTTTGCCTACATTTTCAGAAAAATTCTCAACACAATATTATTTGATGAAAACCTTATTCTTCCAAAGTTTTCCTATGAATTCCAATCATTCTTTTTTCCACGACGCAATATTCGTCATAATTTTTGCAAGAAGAACATTTAGCTTCTAACGGAGTTGAGAGTTTAAATCAAGAAAACAATATCAATGTTTCAATGATATATTATATGTTTCTCACATCATGGAATTAGCCGGTTTATACTTATCCAACTAAATTAAATTATTTCTTTTAATTTATAAATGACCTAAACTATTAAATAATAAGCTAATTAAATTAGCTAAACTACTAAAAAAAATAAAATATTTAATTTAATATAAAAAAAACTGAAACAAATGATTGCATTTTTTAAAAAATTTTCTTAATATTTGTAGTGGCTATTAAACCGCTATTAATTAACGCGTCTTTTTCAAACTGAAATTAATTTTTTTGACGCGAATTTTGAATTTTGATAAAATTAGTAGTGATTCTATAACCGCTACTAGTTATAGGAAATTCATATTAGTAGCGGTTCATAAACCGCTACCAAGGAGCAAAAAAATTTCATTTTTCTTTTCCTGCATTAAAAATTTTCTTTTTGATATTTGTAGCGGTTATATAACCGCTACAAATATCCCAGAAAAAGATTACAGTTTATGGCGATGTTGTAGTGGTGGGATTAAACCGTTACAAATAAAGCAACGGTTATTTTGCTTGAATAACGGCTTTATATAATCGTTACAAATCCGCTTGTAACATAAAATTTAGTAGCGGTTTTATAAACCGCTACTAATGTTTCTTGTAGCGGTTAAAACCGCTACTAATGTTTGTTATTTTTAACCGCTACTAAATCGCTTTTTTTTTTTTTTGGTAGTGTATCTTCCACCATGTTAATCTTTGGAGATATTCTCCATTTGAATTAGCCTCATAACATTGATGCTTTCATTGAGATGCTGATGGACATCTCGTGGAAGGTTCTAGCTAACAAGAGTTTGAGTAAAGTGTCATGGAGTGAAGCCAGCAAGAATGATGTTGGCTCTGGAGTGCCAACAAGTATCACAAGTGAAATGCGATTTATAAGTTCAAAGAGTTTTTTCACCCAATATACTAGTATTTTGAGATTGACTTTCTTCCTTTAAATTTACACTAATAATAATATATAATAGACACGCCTACATAGATTACACGTAGATTACTTGCTTTTAAACTTTGATGGATGAAGTCTAACATGGCAGTGACTCACTAGCTAGAAAAGTAGACAAAGCAGTACCACTCACACTGAAACGAAGGAAAAAAGTTATGTCGACACGGTAAGAAAAACGGGTTTCCGGGTTTTCTGTGTTTATAAAAATTGGTCGAAGGGATATTGCCAAATTGGTGCAAATTCCATGCACGAACACAATTTATCTAACAAACATATGATGTGAATTCAGACATCATCCATGTGAGAATTAATAGTATTACTTTATTAGAAGCCTCGTTGTCCCTGTGTGACAAATATACTTATCGTGTCCACGTATATATCTGTGATGTTCCAGACAGAGAGTGACTTGAGAATTTCGTGTTATTCGGTTAATTAGGTGTTAATTTTGATATGACAGGAAGGTCCCAATTATGCGATTTATCCAACTCAGCGAATTTCATGCACACTGTCTCTAATTTCGTGTTATTCGGTTAATTAGGTGTTAATTTTGATATGACAGGAAGGTCCCAATTATGCGATTTATCCAACTCAGCGAATTTCATGCACACTGTCTCTATCGTCTAAACGTGTATTTAGTGTGGTTCAAAAAATGAGTTTTCAAAATGAATCATTATGATACTTTTCATTCATTTTAAAGTAATTGTCACTTTAAGGTTTATTGTAATTTTTCAAATTGTTTTTTTTTAATTTTGGAAAGCATTAATTTTTTTTTTTCTTGTTTTACCCTTCATTAATATCTCAATAAACTCCAATATTGTTTTAAAGATTATATTTACGTCAAGAATATTTTAGTTAATTATTATAAATTTATCTCTAAGGCTCTTTGTTTATACTTTTTTATGAAAAAAAAATTACTTTCGAAAAATCACTTTTCTTAAAAGAAAATCACTTATGCATAATTTTATAATGTTTGTTTAAACATATGAAAATAAAAAATATGAAAAAAAAAGAAAATACAAATATCTAATTATTTTATTTAACTACCTTAAATACACTACTACAGATTTGGACATTTATAATGCCTAATATATAATGGTTGCAGGTAATAAATGTCATGAACATTGTAGTGGAGGCTGCATAAGGATACATTACTGAAAATCGGACCGGACATTGAATCAATCGAGACACTGGGTCAAGGGTCAGTAGTTCAGATTGGGGTTGACCCGGGGGTCTGACCGGGGTCAATTAAAAAAATATAATTTAAATGTTCAAGTATACCATTCAAAAAGCTACATAAGAGTTTTTTTTTCCAATAAATAGTCAAATATATCCTCCTAAACCTAATACCCACAAAAGTATCATTAAGCATATAAGGATTTTTCTCCAACTAATGCAAAACAGCAAAAATATTCCATAATACTTTTAAAACTCCTTGCAAATCAAAAAAATTCAGAGAAATAATTTTAAAAAAGGACAAAATGACGTCGTTTGGGATATAAAAAAGTTAAAAAAATAAATAAATAAAGAGGGGCAAATCGGTTCACCACATGTCACCCCGGATCAGACCGGTTCAGACTAGGTCGACCGGGTCAGTTAGACCCCGGTTTTTTGACCCTAATCGGACCGGTCTGGCGCCTGGTTCACCAGTTTCTGGTCTGAACTGACCTGTCCAGTCCGGTTTTTAATACACTAGTTATTTGGTTAGGTGTTCATTTTGATATGACAGGAAGGTCCCATTTATGCGATTTATCCAACTCAGCGAATTTCATGCACACACTGTCTCTGTCGTCTAAACGTGTATTTAGTGTGTGGTTCAAAAAATGAGTTTTCAAAATGAATCATTATGATACTTTTCATTCGTTTTAAAGAAATTGTCACTTGTCGCTCCAAAAAAAAAATTATTTTATGGTTTAGGAATTGGTAGGTTTTTTCTCTCTATTGGAATTCGTGTCAACTTGGTTGTAGATGGAAGAGATCAATACTCGGAAAGGACCACCGGATCGGCCACCGGAGTTTCAGGATGAGGCTGTGGCTACAAAGAAGCCAGAAAAGGATGCAAAAGAGGATGGGGTATTGTCTAAATGAAGGATGGAGGCGGAACATGTTGAGCCGAGAAAGACTAGCAAACAAGAACAGGGAAAGAGGATAACGGAAAGTGCAGTTGTGAAACAAGTTTCATATAAAGAATCGTTACTGGGATTTAAAGGGGAGGAATTCAATGGTGTTGCATATGGAGCCTCGGCCATGGAAGATGAACCGTTATTATCTGATCTCCTAGACCAAACGTGGAGCGTGCCCGAGCCATCGGAGGAAGTCAAGTTGATGATGAATGTCTACCCAGTTGTTCCCATGACAGACGAGGAGTACAATGAAAGCTGTGAGCCATGGAATAATGCATTAATCATCACGGTCCTTGGTGCTAGATTCAATTTTCACAAACTGAAAGAGATGCTATGCAGAATTTGGAAGTTCAGTGAATTTGATTTAATTGATTTGCCAAACAATTATTATGTTATCAAATTTACAAGCCAGGAAACTTGGACTCTCCACTATAAACGCATATTATTTGAAGGACCTTGGGTGATAGCTAAACACAGTGTTCTAGTGCAAAGATGATCCCCATACTTTGATCCTTTCAACAATCCGTTAGGCAAGATTGCTACTTGGGTAAGAATCCCAAACATTCCTTTGAATTGCTATACCAAAAAATATATCTCTAGAGTAGGAGATATGATTGGGAAGACATTGAAGGTTGATCTTCATACCCTGAAAGGTGGGGAGGATGACTTACCAAGGGTGGAAAGAGGGAGGTATGCCAGAATTTGCATGGAATTGGACCTCCAGAAGAAATTGGTACCAAGAATCATTCTAGGCTCTGCTCTGTATAATATTGAATATGAACGATTAAATATGATTTGTTTTGGGTGTGGTAGATATGGTCACCGCAAGGAAAGTTGCCCATGGAATATAAATACTGAAGCCTCTACCAGTAATGTCTCAACACAGGTGCCAACGGTGAGAAGAACACAAGGGCCACTGGAAAAAACTGTTCCGAGAGAAGGAGAAGAATTTGGATCTTGGATGCTGGTACAGAGGACTCAGAGAATGCGAATGCCGAGGAATAATGGACAGAAAGTTCCATCAGCCAATGGAAATCACGGAGCAAGGAAGACTGGGAAGTATGAAGTCAGATCCCACGGCTCAAGATTTGCTGCAATGGCAGACTGGGAGGAAGAGAAAAATTTGTCAGAGGAACAGAGGACATTCACGGGAGGCAGATATGAGTCAGGGGAAAAAGTGTTAGTCTTATATAATGGGAAAACGAAAGGGACACAAAAGACTGGGGCCCACGGTAGTGCTGGACACAAGCAGAAATCCATCAACGCACAAGGGCCGAAAAGCATGTATAAAGTAAAGGAGAAAGATAAGGCCCAATTGCTAATTCAAAGTGGGCCAAGCTCAGTTTCCACGGAGAGTCAAATGGATATAGTTGTTGATCTAAAAACAAATGAGGAGCCCAAAAAGCAAGACCCAATAAGTAGAAAGCAAAGAAAACACTGTGTAGTAAGTGGGAGTGTACAAAATCCAAAACCAATTCGACTTGACCAGGAAATGGAAGTCCTCTATGTGCCGAACTCAAATAAAATAAAGGGGAATCAGGAGCGAAGTCTGGAAGAAGAATCTGCAGAAATCAAGACAGATGAGGACAGATCAGCAAAAACCACGGTGATGGTTACTCAGAGAACAAGATCAAGAAGCCCGCTGAGAGGGATGCAAGGTAATAGGCGAAATATGGATAAGCCTGCGCATCAAGGATCTCGATCAAGAAAAAACCAGGAGAATGAACCTCCCGACAAGTAAGTTCTTTCTTGCTCTAGTATAATTAATTAATTCCTAATGATAGTTGCATCATCGAATTGCTGTGGGGCGGGCAGTAAATCCTTCCCACATTTAATCAAAGAAATAGTTCAAAAATACAAGATCAATGTGTTGGGTCTTCTGGAAACTCGTATCAGTGGAGTCAGAGCTGACTGTGTGGTGAAAAAGTTGGGATTCAGTAATTGGTTGAGGGTAGAGGCAACAGCATTTGCTGGTGGTATATGGTTATTGTGGAACGAGAGAGATATCTTAGTAGAATATATTTTTTCCAACACTCAAATCCTTCATTGTCGCTTATCTAATAGAAGTACAGGGGAGATACTGTTTGTCTCCCTTGTGTATGGTGAACCAAGAAGGGAACTTAGGACTGATTTATGGGCAGGTCTGAGAGCGTTATCAAGTATTACTCATGAACCTTGGCTGATATTGGGGGATTTTAATTCTTTTTTAAATTCATCCGATAAACAAGGTGGCAGCCCTGTTAGCTACCTTCATCACCAACAGTTTCGATCATGTGTTGAGGATTGTAATTTGCTTGAGGTTCCGATTGTAGGCGACAAATTTACTTGGGGGAAAAATCAGGTGCAAGAAAGGTTAGATTGGGTATTCTGCAACATGACCTGGGAATTGACTCATCCAGCTTTTAAGGCTTTCCACCACCTTAGATTCAAGTCAGATCACCGGGTGGTTGTGGTCTCATCTGAAACTGGGGAACAATGTCAAGCTAGGAGTCTTTCTTTTAAATATCAAGCAGGCTGGTGTTTACAGGAAGGGTTTTCTAATATTGTTAAAGAGGCTTGGCAGGAGAAATCGTGGGCAACAGGGTACAAGGATTTTGAAAAAATAGCGACAGAATGGAACAAGGATGTGATTGGCAGTTTGCCTAAAAAGAAAAGGGAGCTTATGCGAAGATTGGAAGGTGTTGATAAGGCCTTGCGAAAGAAACCTCACGAAGGGCTGATGCGTCTTGAGAAGAACCTGTGGCGAGAATATCTAAAGGTGTTGAATCAAGAGGAATTACTGTGGTACCAAAAATCCCGTTGTAACTGGCTAAAGTTTGGGGATAAAAATACTAAGTTTTTCCACGCATCTACGGTTGTGAAGAGGAAGCGAAACCGAGTTGAAAGGCTACAAGATGATCAGGGACTGTGGGTTACGGATCAAATGAAATTAAAAGAGTTGGCTTTTAATTACTTCAAAGACCTTTATACTCGTGATGAGGGTGTTACCCTTGTGCATGACTGGCCAACCTCCTTCCCTACTCTTCAACAATCTCACATTGATGTTATTCAAAGAGATATAACGATCATTGAAATCAAGAATTCAGCTTTTGAAATGGGTGCCTTTAAAGCTCCGGGTCCAGACGGATTAAATCCTCATTTTTTCCAATCTCAATGGGAGGTAATTGGAACTAAAGTTTGTGATCTGATTTTTGAAATGGTGAGCAACCCCGATATAATCAAGGAGGTAAATCATATAAACATTGTACTAATCCCTAAAGTAGATGGTCCTGTATCCATTAAGGACTTTCGACCCATTGCACTGTGTAATGTATGCTTCAAGATCCTCAGCAAGGTCCTAACAAACAGGCTGAAAAAGATCATGTCAGTACTGATTCATCCAGCTCAGTGTAGTTTTATCAGTGGCCGACAAAGTTGAGATAACATCATTCTTGCCCAGGAAGCCATCCATACGATGAGAACAAAAAAAAGAGGTAAAAAATATATTGCTATTAAAGTGGATATGGAGAAGGCTTATGATAGATTGGATTAGGGCTTTATCAAATTCAATCTTCAAAGCCTGGGATTTCAGGATCATTTTGTTCAACTCATTATGAAGTGTATTTCATCAACCTCAATGAAAGTAAGCTGGAATGGTGATCTTTCCGACTCATTTTGCCCCTCTAGAGGAATTAGGCAAGGAGATCCTCTAAGCCCATATCTTTTTTGTATTATGTATGGATAGACTTGGACAAATCATTAACCGGGAAGTGGAGGCGGGGAGATGGAAACCTCTAAGGATGAGTAATCATGGTCCTGCCATCTCTCATCTATTTTTTGCAGACGATCTTATATTATTCTGTGAAGCATCAAGAGGCCAAATAGAACGTGTCATGAATATTATGGCCATGTTTTGCAATTTTTCAGGTCACAGAATTAGCCTCCCAAAATCTAAATGCTTCGTATCCCACAATGTGAACTTTAACAGGGCTCTTGAATTTAGCCAAATACTTGGGATTGGTATCACTCCTGATCTTGGGAAGTAACTCTGAGTACCGCTGTTACACAAGAGAATGGTAAAGATGACATTCGCTCCTCTAATTGATAAGGTGAAGAAAAAGCTTTCAGGATGGAAAGGGAAACATTTGAGTATGGCGGGCAAATCAGTACTGATAAAGTCGGTCTTGTCTACACTTCCTTCCTATCAGATGCAAACACTTCTCATCCCTATAGGAGTTCTGAAAGACATTGAAAAGCTAAGCAGAGAATTCTTTTGGAGCCAAGGACCAGGAGCTAGGAAACTTCACCAAGTTCCCTGGGAAACTATTAAATCAGAGAAAGATGAAGGGGGCTTGGAATTAAAGATCTAGCTACCCAGAATAAAGCTTTCATAATGAAGTTGTGTTGGGGTCTCCTGACTAAGCCTGATGCCCTCTAGGTTAGATGCTTGAAGAGTAAATATGCATGCGGAACAGAGAAAATCCCTATGATAAACAAGAAGAAGAATCAATCAGCAGTTTGGAGCGCAATAGTCAGAGTTTGGGGAAAGTTTAAAAAGAAGTTGGGAAGTAAACTCAGAAGTGGCAGGAACACCAATGCTTGGTGGGAAACATGGTCCCTGCTGGAACAGCCCTTGATTCAATATATAGATAAGAATTCAGAATGGGTTAGTCATGAGGAATCGGTGAGAGCTTTTGTGTCTCTAAATGGCTCATGGGATATCATGAAATGGAGATTATTCTTACCAGAATGGGTGATTGAGAAAATCAAGATGGTGAAACCTCCAACGGCAGAAGGGGAGGACCTGTTCTACTGGAAGGCGTCAAATGATGGGAATTTCAGTGTGAGATTAGCATATAAGATGTTAGGAAGTACTAATGAGTCAATAAAAGAACCTCTCTGGCAACAAATCTGGCGTTGGCCAATTCCAGAAAGAGCCAAGTTTTTCATGTGGCAAGCTTTTCATGGAAGATTGCCTACCAATTCTATTCGTAAATTGCGAGGATTGAGTGTACACGGTCAGTGTCCATTTGAGTGCCTTGGTAAGGAATCAATATTACATACACTGAGAGACTGTGAGGCTGCTTATACGGTGTGGCAGGATTTAATTGACCCTATATACTATAGTACTTTTTTTAGTGGTAATGTGCAGGAATGGATACTGTGGAATAGCAAACAGGAACCAGGTAGCAGGAGAGTCAAAAACTGGCCTTGGTTGTGGATATTTGGTTCGGCTTGCTGGCTCATATGGAAGAACAAATGCAAGAAGTCCTTTGAGGGTATCGCTGATCAACCACGTAGCATCGTTCAAAGCTGTCTTCACCAACTGATGGAAGGCGTAGAACAAGGAAGGTTGAAGCATCGGTTATACCAGGTTCCTAACAGAGTAGACGTCAAGTGGAGTGCCCCCCTTCTAGCTATGTTCGGGTTGATGTAGATGGTTCGGTTAATAACCACAAAGCTGCTGCTTGTGGTGGCATTGTCCGAGATAGCAATGGGATGTGGATAACAGGCTTCCAACAGAAAATCAGATTCAACTCTACTACAGCAGCGGAGTTACAAGCAATTAAGGCAGGTATGCAAATCTGCAAACAACTGAAACTCACAAAAGTTAAGCTTCACTCAGATTCTTTAGAGGCTATTCAGTTACTGATATCAGGATATGGGCCATATCATCCATTGGCCCAAGAGATCATTGAGATTAGATCGTTGATTTACTCTGGTTGGGATATAGAGATACTTCACTCAAATAGGGAAGCGTTGAAGTGTGCAGATTATTTGGCTAGAACGGCGCATGAGGCGACCACGGAGCTTTGTCTACTTCAAGTGCCACCAACTTGTTGTTTTAATCAAATGTTAGTCGATCTAGGCTAAATTGATTGATGTAATACCACCTCTTTTGGTTTGTAGTGTCAATATGACACAACTCAAGAGCTAGCTCTTGTCTTACTAATTCAAAAAAAAAAAAGTAATTGTCACTTTAAGGTTTATTGTAATTTTTCAAATTGTTTTTTTTTAATTTTGGAAAGCATTAATTTTTTTCTTGTTTTACCCTTCATTAATATCTCAATAAACTCCAATATTGTTTTAAAGATTATATTCACATCAAGAATATTTTAGTTAATTATTATAAATTTATCTCTAAGGCTCATTTGTTTATACTTTTTTATGAAAAAAAAAATTACTTTTGAAAAATCACTTTTCTTAAAAAAAATCACTTCTGCATAATTTTATAATGTTTGTTTAAACATATGAAAAGAAAAAATATGAAAAATAAAAAGAAAATACAAATGTCTAATTATTTTATTTAACTACCTTAAATACACTACTACAGATTTGGGCATTTATAATGCCTAATATATAATGGTTGCAGGTAATAAATGTCATGTATGTTGTAGTGGAGGCTGCATAAGGATACATAATGCTTAAAAGTAATAGTTAATTTTGTGTACTATCATGTATTGTGAGGCAGAATTCGTGAAAATACAAAATAATGCTTGTAGTTAATAAGCATCATTTATTTAGTGACAAAGGTGATTGTTCTTTTGAAATAATTGTCATGTAACACTTACAACCGATTCGTCTTCCAACCTTACATCAGCGAAAACACATACATAATGGTTATGTCAAATAATCGTAAATTATGAATGATTACAAAAATGATGTTTCATAATAAGCACCCATCATTTAAAGTACAAATATAAAAAAAATACATTTTCAAAACTTCATTTGGTCTGACACCAAGTACCAGTTCTCCTAAAGTTAAATAATTTATAACCAATTATTTATTTTGTTTGTCAAGTCGAAGAGTAATAAAGACGGAATTCAATGGATATACAGAAAAGTACAATTATACTGATAAAAATATTTTTTTACAACTCCAATATCGTTCGTAGAGGGAAAACAGAAAATACAGAGGGAATTTAATATTTACATATTTCACCAAAATATCGAAACATATGCTGAATTATAACCACTATCTTGCCCTCACCTCGAGACACATGCCCCTCATTTCCCGACATCTACGTCTTTGCCCTTTAACCCGCTAGTACCAGCTGAGATATTTGTTTTTGAAAAAGGGTGAGATTCCGAAGAATCCCCGTAGAGACATATGATCGACATATAAAATGTGAAAATTAAATATGCAATGCACTATATTAGGCAAAAATGAAAGTTCGATTCGATTCATATATATTTACCTCAACCGAGTCACCAACTACAGCTAGGATTTTCGATAATATACCTCAACTGAGTCATCGACCACAGCTAGGATTTTTTGATATACCGTTGTTGGGTAGCGAACCATAACTAGGTACTGTGCCTCTAGCACACAATCATATGATGAAATACAGTAACAAATACATATAATTATTCACATAGTGTATGAAAGATGGTAGTCCCTACCTCCAAGTTCATTAAACCCCTTTTTCAGTGTGCCTCGTAAAACATGTCGTCTATGGCGTCTGACTCGGTCCTAAAATATTAAATGTACCAGAAAAAGGTCATAATCTATCCAAGTATCATTTTAGACTCTTCTATAGTATTTCTTGTGGTTATATTAGTCTATGGTGAATTTTTACCAAAATGCCCCTGAGACCCAAGCCCGGCTCTGCCATGCCCGGCCCAATGGCACATTTTCCCAAAATTTTGACTAAGGCTATTCTAACTTATTTTTACCCAAGGAATCTATTTCTGGCTCAGAATCACCAAATTCAATGTCAAATTACAAAAATACCTTTGACAGCCCCTATTTAGGGATTTCAGCGGCATTTTCATAATTATGCTTTTTCGGCCTCTACCGAAAAAGTGCCCAACTGTAACCCCACCTATTTTTGCCACTGAATCCAATAGAACCATTTATTTTATGAAAATCCAACTCTTACCCCCTGAAACAGTGCTGGCTGAAATATGTCAAGGAAAATGGAAAAATGTATTTTTGTGTTTTAGCTTCCAAAACTTGTACTTTTCCACTTTTAATCCTTGATTAACTCATTTAAACACTTCTTAATCATGATGCAAAGAAATTTGGGCAGCATAACCCCTTAGGTTTATAGCTTTTCCAATTTTTCAAATCAACCAAAAATCACCAAACTAACAAAAGACTTCAAAACCAACTTCATATAAGTATAGATTTGAGTTTGGTATAGTTACCTCTTAGGCTTCTTCGTTTCTCTCTCTATATGTGCCCTCTCTCTCTTCTCCTTGAGCTAAGAATGAGTCTTCAAGATCATAGATTCATGAAGAAACAAGGTTTAGAGAAGGATCTAGGGAAATGTTATAAGAAAAGTTTAAGAATCAACTCTTACCTTAAGATTTCTACCTCCTCTTCTCTCTAACTCTTCAAAGTTTCTCCAAACTCTCTCTGTCTCTCTCTCTCTCTCTCTCTATGTTGAACGAAAATGCATGAAGGGAAGGGAAGAGAAATCCATCATAAAAATTCTCCCTTGATTCCAAACCATTGAGCTCATCAAAGGTTGAGATTGCAACACTTGTCTTGCACCATACCTCCCTCCATACTTTCACCCATGCCTTCCACTTTATGCCCTACCTCCTCAGCATTTGTCTTCAATTGGAATTGGACTAGATTTTTCCCTTAGTTAGCCTCAAAAAAACGTGCTCTCCTTCTCATGATTCAACCAAACCAATTTCTCATCCAACTAACCAAACTAGCACTCAATGTAGCATACCATTTCATCATTATTTATCCATGTAGCATTATTTTAATGCAATTTGACATGTGCTCATACAAATCCATTATAATTTAATCCCCTCCTTATATGTTCATGACACTTGGCATTTTAATTCCATTAATCAATTTCTAACACATTTTATTTTCAATTGTTTGGAATAATGCCAATTCTAGCAAATTTTCTGCCCTAAGTTTGAAAAATCATAACTAATTTTGTACACATTGTTTCAGAGTGATTCTAAAGGTTATGGAACCCTTCTTGAGTCTAGTTTTAAGGATAAATATAGAATTTTACTATCTGGGATCAAATTATTCCCAAATTTTCAATCTTTGGCCGCTACTACAGAAACTTTCCAGATTTTCTGGGCTAAATTCAAAAATTCATATCTTTTTGTACATAGCTTCAATTGATTTGTAGACCTATCAAATTAAAGCTTAGAATGTCTACTTTCATCCTGTAAAATTTCATAATTTTTTCTCATCATTTGATCTTCGAAAACTACATGACAAACTCACTTCCTTACAAGCGATTTCACTGAAAACACTATTCAACTTTCAATTTTCAATATTTAATTCTTTTGGCCTTAAATATTCACCATTTCATTGAATTTATCAATTAATTACATTATATTTTAGGTGAATATAAATTTGGGATGTTACATTGTTCATAGTATTTTTCTAAAAAGCACATTTTTATAACCTCGTCCTTCTCTCCTTTATCATGGTCAGACGCCAAAGAGCTCTTTCCATTTGCCCTCTTCCTTATCCCCATGCTCAACCTTCTCCTCATCCTCCTTCTCCTCCTCTACAAGCCCCTCCTCCTCTACTACCGCCTTCTGCTCCTCCACCACCACCACCTCATCCTCCCCTTCTTCTGCCTCCTCCTTAAATGGAGGCTTTGTTACAGACGTTGGTTAGCCTTGACCACTACACAAGGCTTCTTGTTAGACACCCCCACAGTATAAACAAGAAGTTGGACCTCATCCTTAATCACAATCAGGTTGTATATTATCACTTTTAGTCAGATCCTTCATCTCCTTCCTCAGACGTTGTTGATGAGCTGAGTGAGGGGGAGGGGCAGGAGGAGGCGGAGGACAGCAATAGTGGTGATGACTGAAAACCACTACTACTTTTTTATTTTTAAATATTACAAAAAAATTAATAGTTAGGGCAATGTGGCCCAAAAATGTTAAAAAAAATAATTTTCTCTTCACGGTTATTAGTAAACTATTGTTACTAATTTAGGCATTTTTTGTTATTTTATTCAGACTCTCATTTTGTTTTTTAATTTTTTGTTTGTATTGTGGGGTTGAATAATCAACTTTAAAAATTATTAAAAAAATTCATAAGTAACGGTTATTATATAAAACCCGTCACCTTTAAGAATACAATGTCAAATACCTAACGGTTGTTAAGAAATCACTGTCACCACTTACAAAACCTAAAGACTGCGATGTTAAAACTGTGGACTTTCGTTCAAATGTTCATTACAGTTGTAAATTAAGAACCGTAAGAAAAGGCCTCCTTTCATAACGGTTCTAAACTTATGACCGTGAGCAATTTTCATCAAGTCTTTTAAAAGACATACCCGCTATCTCACACCTCTTCACTTTCCCAAGGTTTTTCACTTAATATGCTTGTCTTTGGTTTAACGTTACCCAGCATCCTCGGAACCCCACAACTCCGATTGACTTTTCTAGCTGTTGATAGCCTCATCCAGGAAAACCACATCCTCCACTGCCTTCTTAGAACTTCGGTCTAACAATCACGCGAGTTGCTTCAATTGACCTAAGTCGCTTTTTTGTTTTGGAGCCCTAGCTAGGTCGCATTTCTTCATGTGCTCTGTTCTTCTTATTTTATACTTTACCTTGCCTAGGTAGATTTTGACCTCAGTCGAGTATCGTGTTTTTCTAGAAAACACATTGCTCATGTTCCATGTGCTAACTAAATGAGTTTTCATTTCTAGTTAAAATGGCTACTTCTACTTCCCGTGGCATTGATAATATCCCTAGTTCTGATAGTACCTCTACTTTCGATAACGTTCCCAATGGTAATGATGTCATCCCTATGCTACCTAGAAATGAGACCCTAGTAGAGGCATTAGAACGAGTATGAGATATTGTAAAGAGGGGCTGATGTGCTTGACTTTTGTAAACCAAAGTCTTTGGGGCAAAAATTTCACTTGACATGGAACAATGACAATCAACCTCTTGAGCTGTCACACTTCAATAAGTACATCAGCTTAATGGCAATGATATGTGTGCAGATGATCAATTAAGTAGTGCAAGTGTACACTGTCGTAATCAAGTAATATAGAAGTAAGTAGAGTATCGTTCCCACGAGGATTGAGCGCTAAGTACCAAAATGGGTAATTTTAATTCTATTTAGTCGATCGATCAGTTGGTGATTGAGAGTACAAAATAAAAGAAAAACAATTAAATATGAGTGCATATGATAAGAAAGAAAATATGAGAAAAAGCCTTAGGGGTCAGATTTCACTTAACAAATTTCGGATTGAATCACTTATCTATTCTAGCCAAATTTATTCCACATGATTGATAGTCGAGTTTCCCTAATTTAATTACTAGCCTCTTCCAAGGTCAAGCAATTCTATAATCAATTGCTAATCCAATATATTCCTATATGAATTTAAGCAATTAATTATATATATTAAGATTTGTGGAACTCAGTAAGACTACACAACTCATATGAATATATTCCTATTTGATATGCAAGTCATGGTTTTAATTATAGGGTCTACACACATGTATCTCCTTCCGGTCTCAACATGCATATTGAAATCATTCAAAAGATGGTCAGACAATCAAAATCATTAAAAATAATAATTAAAACTTAATCATGAAGGAGAAATTCAAACTAGATTTAATAAGTTAAGATTCAATCCGTCATTAGGAAGCTACGTCATCACCCTAGGAAAATGAAAATTTAACTCATGATAAAATTAAAAACAAAACCAAAATAAATTGACATTATATAAAGCTAGAATGAAATCCTTATAAATACTACATAAACTTGAATATTAAATTCTCAAACATAAATATACAACCAAAAGATGCATGAAAAATGAAGAATTCTAGCCGTTCATTTAGGAGGTAAAACCTTCCATGTAGGCGGGCATGCAAAGTGTAATACAATCCTAAGCCTTCCAAGATGGAGGCATGCAATGCATGAAATTAAATCTAAAAATTAATACAATGAACTCAGAAATGTTAGAGAAAGATCTCTCCCGGTCAGAGAAGGACCTCTCCCTATCGGAGAAGGAAACCTCTGCTTCTCTTCCACTCCTCCCATTTAAGCTTGGCATTGATCTCTATTTATAGGGGAAAAACGTGTGCTATAGTACTGCTACAATGTTTGGAGACTGCTACAGTGATCTGGCGGCTGCTACAGTGACTGTCATCAAACAGCTATAGTGTCCGGCAGCTCTACAGTGCTTCCGTCACTACAATGACTTCCATCTGTTACAGTAATCCTGGTGCTACAGTACTTTCATTTTTTTTATTTTTTTTAAATGCTATTTATTCCAAAAATATTATTCATTTATCAATCACACCCAAATTTATTATATTAAACGCAAATATCATCCATAAAATCATCATATAAGGAAAAAATAAATATACAAATATTTTACTTATCAAATTCCCCCACACTTAACTCTTGGACGTCCTCGGACAAGAAGTAACTAATAAGTGCTTCCAACAAAATCAGAAGTGTCAGGTCATAAGTAAGAACACAATTGAAAAATAAAGAGATCATACTATTAATGAATCAACGAAAATATAAACTGGTAACTTTAATTGAAAATGAATAAACCGAGTTCGTACTTGTAGCTCATTCTCTCAATCTCTCAAGTGTTCAAGGGTAAATGTTTCGCTCAAATTCAACAAAAAACATTGCACTACTATAGGCTTGCTAAAAATCTCAATCTCCACTACCTAATTCACATGCATAATTCAAATCAAAAGAACTTATTAAGGGTTGTAATGGGCTTAAGGTCAAGGAATGTAAAACATGATATGAAAGGCTAAAGAAATAGAGCAATTGAAAATTGGGCTACTTGTAAATTTATCTCATCACAACAACCCACAATTCAAACACTTAACATTTTCTTTCTTTTCATAATTTTTTTCCTTCTTTTTTTCTTTTTTTTTTTAATTTTTCTCTCTCTTTTTTTTAATTGTAACTGTAAAATTGATGTTAGATACACCCCCACACTTTGTCAAAATCCCATTTCACAAAAATTTCAAATGCTCCACTAATCTTCCGAATAAGGTAAAAGCACTTGATATATCATTAAAGCACATGTTAATGGATTGAAAACAAAGAAACAGTCAATTAGGCTCAAAGGGGCTTATCAACGGTCTAATTACAAGGTTGGCTATTTGGTTCTGGCTAAAGAAAATGAATGCCTTTATCATGTTTGAATGTGCATGTGAGATGTAATTTCAACCAGATTTAAAGCAAGTTCTAGAGTGACAACTTAATAGGTGAATATCACACACAAGAGAAATAATCATTATAGGCTTAGAAGCTCACAGCTAGGGATATTTAAACTCAGTTCATTCAATCTCAAAATCCATCACCAATTGCAACAATCAGTTATTCATTCATGCTATAAAATCTCTAAATTCAATTGATCCATACTTAAAACTTGTATACTTCTTAAGATCATAACAAAGCAGTTGAACAAGATAAATTTTCTTTTTTTACTTTTTTTTTTAAAAAAACATGCAACTAATGAAATGCGTCTCAAGAGTTAAGAATAACTCCTTACTCTGCCATTTCTTCCATACCCCATGCATCTAATGGTTTTGCTAACTAACAAAAGAAAGAAAAAAAAATCTTTTCCTCCACCAACCTAAATCAGACTATGTCCCCAATGTCTTCTAGAGCTCAGAGGAAGTGTTTTTTTTAAAACATAAACACACAATAAAGTAAAACCAAGAGATTAAGGAAAGTTACAACCGAAGAGTGGTATCTGGGTTCTGCTTCTAACTGCTATCTAAAGATTGCCCACCTATTTGCTTGACGAGTAGATCTGGTTTAGGTTCATAGGTTTGCAGTTGATCGAGCAGCTGATCAGCAGTTGGTGCAGAAATTATGGAATGGCGAGTGCTTGGGGTAAGAATCCTGTTTCCACAGCATGATCAAGAAAAGACAACAGATTATCATAAAAGTCATTAACATTTAACAATCCTATTGGCTTTTTGTGATAGTTTAACTTAGCCCAATATGCAACACTAGAAATGCCATCCAATGTCTTCAAACCACCGGGTAGAGCAATAAAAGCTTGAGCATGGTAGAACATTACTCCCATCCGTTCAGGCAAGCTCGAAACCTATAACTCTTGTCCTAAGGAAAAAATATGATCTTCCAACTCCTTCACCCTTACACTTAAACCCTTGCTTCGATTCATGGATGCAGAAATGGCCACACTTCCCTTTAGGCCCTGGATGCCTCCCCTGCACACAAAGTTGATTTTTCTAGCAGCTAATGCAATTCCAAGTTCGTTTGCTGCTGTTATAAACTCTCCTTTCTTGCCCAAATCAGTTTCACCAAAAATACAAATTGTTGTAAATCTACATTTTTGTGAAATACCATTTTTCTCTTTGTTTCTCTCAGACCATGTATGCTTACAAGAGGAAGAGTGCATATTTACAAGTGAAGAGTACATGCTTACAAGTAGAAGAGTACATATATATATAACACTAAAGCAGCGACAACAAAATCATACAAATCACACATTTTTCAAAGAAGGTTGAAAACATTTCTGACACAAATGACCGGTGGGCCATTACATGAAGAAATTAAACAAAAAGAGGAAAGAAAGTCAAAAGATAAAGTAGAGTAGACAAAAGCTATCGAAAAGATAAGAAAGATTAGACAAAAGTTATGGAAAAAAAAATAAAACAAATTAAACAAAGGCATGATTATGTATAGTAGTTGTGATTTTGGCTCACAGCTTCCTCTAGTTTTACGTCTAGTAATGGCTTAAACGCTTTCTATGAATCAAGGATTTACTTCCCATCCAGTTTTCTTATAAACTAGCAAACATGGTCTTTTAACGTCATATTCCGAAGACAATAGTGCTCTTTTTCTTTGTTGAATATGTCTTTACTCCTACAGCGCTGATAACAATTCCACCTTGCACATTTATAACAGACCTTCATTCTTTTAGCTCTTCTCTTTTTGGAGTAAGAATTTCTTCCCATTCCTAGCAAAGATTTAACAAATGAATTATGAATCTCACTTGCTAAATGTACCTTAGCTTCAATGATCCAACGTACATCCACAGGAAAGCCCAAACGATTGAATATCATCATCCTTTCAAGTTGACTATTATAGATCTTCCTGAGCACATCTTTAGGAAAGTGGGGAACCTGTTCTTAAGCTTTGCAAGAGATTCCTCCATAGTAACTTAAATGAAAATGATGAAAACTAAAATGCTCAATGTATTACAGTGTGTTTCAGTGAGTAGGAAAGAAATGAGTGAGTAGGAAAGAAAATTGAGAGAGTGGGAAAGAAGTCTTAGGTTGCCTCCCAAATAGCCGCCTTTCTTTACCATCTTGAGCTAGATAAAGATTAAACAAAATCTTTTTTTAAAAATTTTTTTATTTTTTTTCTTTCTCTTTTTTTAAAAAAACTATCAAAGTAAAATACATCATCAAGAGCTACTAGAAGTCCTACAAAATCACAACAAAACATCAAACCAAACCTTGGATTGCCTCCCAAGCAGCGCTAAATTTATAGTCTTTAGCCAGACATCTCAAACATAAACTACTAATCAAAAGTATCAAACACCAGGATCACCTTGTCTTTATTTCTTTTCAAGTAACAATGGTTCATGCACAAGAAATGATCATTCAAAGTAATTAATTGTACTTCTTCAATCATAGACAATTTTAGAGTACAATTGTTTACTGAATTCAAATAAAGCACAACATGCATGTATTTGCAAACAGATTTAGGAATTTCCAAAATTTTAAAGCATCCCATAAAATCCACTTGACTCTTATCAGTAAGAGTCAATACTTCAACAGGAGAGACATGAACAACATCTTTTGGAACATCCTCATTAGTTTCAACACCAAAATGACAGGAATCAAGTTCCACAACCGGAACCTCATCTAGACTACACCCACTAATCTCTCCAAAAATGATTTCTAGTTTCTTAGCACATTCCACAAGAGCTAAGGTTTCATTTAATTCCACACCCTCAATTTCCTCACAATATTCATCATCAACACAAGAAGTGGACATCATGCTCAAAGAATTATCTTGCCTCATAGTTTCAAGTGATGCAATAATTTGACTCGCATATATTCTAATATTTTAGACACTTGACTTGACTCTAGTGTCACTTTCCTTTTGCTTTCTACAAAATCTCTCTGTTGATTCTGCAAACTCCTCAATTAATCTTTCTAAATCAAATTTTTCCTTATACTCAAGTGTGTGTTCTTCAATATATGGATAAGAGTAGAAAGGAGGATTAGGAGAATACCTGACATATGGATCCAAAGACTCTTGTTGCTGCAAAATTCCACCAGGATAAAAGGAATGATCAAAACAAGTTTGGTTCATATTGAACTCATCTCTCATATAATGACTAGTATTGCTATATGGACAATGCTCATAAGAATAACACTTTCCACAATAAGCACAAGAAAAACAATTATAAGGAGAAGAAGTTTCAATCCAACCAGCATTTATATTTTCTTGTCTCATTCCATTCACATGCATTCTAGAAAAAGAACCAAGATATGACAAGTTATCACTGATTAAACCAAATGAATGCTGTGAGTAATCCATTTTTTTTTTGAAATTTTTATATGAAGACTAAATTAGTATTAAAATTACTTGGTATTGATATTAGTGACAACAATTCCCCGGCAACGGCGCCAAAAACTTGATACGTCTACAGATGATCAATTAAATAGTGCAAGTGTACACTGTCGTAATCAAGTAATATAGAAGTAAGTAGAATATCGTTCCCACGAGGATTGAGAACTAAGTACCAAAATGGGTAATTTTAATTCTATTTAGTCGATCGATTAGTTAGTGATTGAGAGTATAAAATAAAAGAAAAACAATTAAATATGAGTGCAAATGATAAGAAAGAAAATATGAGAAAAAGCCTTAGGGGTCAGATTTCACTTAACAAATTTCGGATTGAATCACTTATCTATTCTAGCCAAATTTATTCCACATGATTGATAGTCGAGTTTCCCTAATTTAATTACTAGCCTCTTCCAAGGTCAAGCAATTCTATAATCAATTGCTAATCCAATATATTCCTATATGAATTTAAGCAATTAATTATATATATTAAGATTTGTGGAACTCAGTAAGACTACACAACTCATATGAATATATTCCTATTTGATATGCAAGTCATGGTTTTAATTATAGGGTCTACACACATGTATCTCCTTCCGGTCTCAACATGCATATTGAAATCATTCAAAAGATGGTCAGTCAATCAAAAGCGTTAAAAATAATAATTAAAACTCAATCATGAAGGAGAAATTCAAACTAGATTTAATAAGTTAAGATCCAATCCGTCATTAGGAAGCTACGTCATCACCCTAGGAAAATGAAAATTTAACTCATGATAAAATTAAAAACAAAACCAAAATAAATTGACATTATATAAAGCTAGAATGAAATCCTTATAAATACTGCATAAACTTGAATATTAAATTCTCAAACATAAATATACAACCAAAAGATGCATGAAAAATGAAGAATTCTAGCCATCCATTTAGGAGGTAAAACCTTCCATGTAAGCGGCATGCAAAGTGTAATACAATCCTAAGCCTTCCAAGATGGAGGCATGCAAAGTGTAATTCAATCATAAGCCTTCCAAGATGGAGGCATGCAATGCATGAAATTAAATCTAAAAATTAATACAATGAACTCATAAATGTTAGAGAAAGATCTCTCCCAGTCAAAGAAGGACCTCTCCCTGTCAGAGAAGGAAACTTCTGCTTCTCTTCCTCTCCTCCCATTTAAGCTTGGCATTGATCTCTATTTATAGGGGAAAAATGTGTGCTACAGTACTACTATAGTGCTCTGGCGGTTGCTACAGTGACTGTCGTCAAACAGCTACAGTGTCCAGTGGCTCTACAGTGCTTCCGTCGCTACAGTGACTTACATCTGCTACAGTGTAACTTCTGTCCACTACAGTCTAACCATCTGCTACAGTGATCCTATTGCTACAGTACTTTCATTTTTTTTAATGCTATTTATTCCAAAAAAATTATTTATTTATCAATCACACCCAAATTTATTATATTAAACGCAAATATCGTCTATAAAATCATCATATAAGGAAAAAATAAATATGCAAATATTTTACTTATCAGCAAAGATCAACATTCCTATCACAACGGGTAACTAGCATAGGTTACAGAGAGATTACGTAGACATTATTTGGGATAATATCAGGGTAAGGTATATATGCTTGCTAATTACTTGTTATGTACTTTTAAAAAATGTTAATCTTGAATTATGTGCTTTGCAGTCTATTTATCATGTAAATGGAGATTACATCAAGGAATTTGTCGTCAAGAAGGCTGGCAATTTAGTGCGCACATTTCACCATGCTTTGAAAAAGGCGTATTTGCATAATCCAGAAGAGGCTGATGAGACAGTCGTTCCTGTAGATTTTTGGTCTACCATCAAATTGGATGATTGGAAAAATTTTGTCATTTAACGTCGCAACCCAACATTCCAGGTAATTGTTATACACAATTCATAAACCTACATGTATCTATTTATTATTAACTTGAGTAATGTGTATTTTTATAGGAATTAAGCTAGGTGAATAGGAGGAGGACGAAGAACAATAAGCCTCCCTACAAGGAAGGGCAAAAGGGGTATGCTTGGATTGCTAAAAAGTTGGCTACTGAGTGGGAATGCTAGTAGACCTCCTTGTGATGAACTTTGGTCAGTGGCAAGGCAAAATAAAGATGGTTCTTATGACGATCCTCAAGTGAAGGAGGTCGTCAATAAAATGGTAAGTATTAATATTAGTCCCTGATTCATAGAAGTAATGTCTTTAATTAACTATCAATATTAACATTATTGTTAAATGCACAACAAGCAATATCCCAAGAAGTTACAAAATAGGAGGCAGTCTTTTTGTAGATGAGGATGTATTAGCGAAAAAATTGGGGCTTGACCATCTTGGTCTTCTTAAGTGTGCCCGCTTTAGATTGACTAAGACAAAATATTATGGTCATCGGCAACCTCAAATAAATAACTGAGATGAAAATTATGAAAAGCTCTAGAAAAAGTATCATGAAATGCAGGAACAAATACAGTTTCTTACACAACAGTTGATAAAGAGCATACTACAAAGCATCAAGAGGGAAATGGCAACACAAGTGCTAGAGGCAGGTACACATTTCCCCCTATGATCTTCCTAACGAAGAGGCGGATGTTGAGTGCTTTATAGATAGCCCTAGACAACATATAGTTGCAATGGGCCACATGTTCAACTGCCCGGAGGATAACACACTTCATAACATGCCTATCCCTCTTGAGCATATAAAGATACAAGTCAATACCAACACCCGACCCCAACTACTCTCTCCCTATGCCTACTAAAGACACAAATACAGTGGAGGGGGCTACATGCAGCTTCCTTACATGTCCTCACCATCTACTTAAAGTATAGAATCCCCTCACTAAAAAGAAGTCAGCCACTCAAAAGAACCTGCCTATCAATAAGTCCAAACCCCCTACTTCCAAGACCCCCCCAATCAGTCCAACCCCTCCTCCTACTTCTAGGACCCCTACTCAGTCCAAGTAGAGGAAGCATCCTACCCCAATGATCAATCCAAGAAGAAGTCTTCCTCATAGAATAAGCTTGTTGGTTAATCTGCCCAAAAGCCCCTCCATGAGTTCACTAGCAAGATCTTGGCTTCATACCTATTTACACATATAAAACTTGAGAAAGAGGTCTTCGACCAAGAAGACTAAAAGGATGTTGTAAGCCAAGAGCTTGTTTCTGAGGTGTTGAACAAGGACATGACAAGTTTAAACTAGGGTGATGGCATAAAGGAAGATCTCAAGCAACAAGATGGAAGGTTTTATGGAGGATGAATTCATCAAAAGGGCGTCAGATGGAAGGAACACTTACTTCTTTGTGCCATACATTCAAGGTTGAGAACATCATTAACTCTGCTTAAATTAATAACAACTAATAAAATTATATTTGTAAGCTTAAAAATTAAAAAACTTATAATGTATATGAAGTTTAAGAGAAAGTTGTAACTTCAAGCAAATATTTGGAAAAAAATTATAAGCACACATAAAAATATAAGTTAAGATTCATGACAGATTTTAAACTTAAAAAAAACCATAGTGCCAATTGACGAAAGCTTCTGTATTAAAAAAATATTATATGCGTTTAATGGCATTCCCTTGAGAAAGCGCCATAGCTTCTCCCACGCTACATAATTTTCACAGCCCGCCATTTTCATTTTCATTTTCATCTTCCCGTGTTCCCTCTAGCTCCTTCATTTACCAGACCTCCATTGCAATACAAAGCTCCTCTCTCACTTGTTTTTTGTTCTTCTTGTCTCGGCCTCTTTCAGAAGCTCCCTAGCATGTAAGTGTTTTTTTTTTCAACATTTGGTCCACATTTTTTTAGTTAAAATCTCTCTTGAATCTTACATGTGTGTTCATAATTTTGTTTTCAGGTATTTATTTGAAGTTTCAACCTTGTCTTCTTGAACTTCCTGCATATTGTAAGATTTTTAATTTTTAAGCTTACAAATATAATAATATTTAGTTTAATCCTCTGTAGAAGCAACGTGTATGGCTCATGTTTATAATAATATTTAGTTTAATCCTCCATAAAAGTAACGTGTATGGCTCAAATTTAAGCAAGTTAAATGCTGGAGTTCTTTATGCTTGATACATGAAACTCAATATTGCAAAATATACGTGCTATATTATTTCATTTTGCTATAGATTGTATTGTAAATTACTGTGAATTTTGGATTGTAAACGAATATTACATAAGAAAATTAAAATAATTACAATTTCTTTTTTTTTTTTTTTAAAAAGAACTTCCTATGGCACTTCTCCAGGGAAGTGCCATTGATTGACTTCTAATGGTACTTCCCTAGAAAAGCGTCATAAGAAGTGTCACTTTCCTATGACGCTTTCCCCATAAAGCGCTATAGCTTTATAATTAAAAAAAAATTAAATAATCAAGCTCCGGTGCTTCCATATATTCAAGAAGCGTTGTAGCTTATTTTAATGGTGTTGGATGCTATGGTGCTTCTTAAGCGTCATAAAGTTCTTTAAATTAAACGTCACACCTTACGTTTTTTGTAGTAGTGATTATAAATGATTATATTAAATAAAGAGTGTGGGATTGACTTCTATTGAAAAGAAAATAATATAAAATTATTTGAAATGATTTGGACATGTGTAAAAAATACTACTGGAGACATCATTAAGAGGGTAGAACAGATATGTAGTTGAAAATTATTATGGAATTAAGTTACTTTAAAGTATACATAATTATCCTAAATTAGTATTTTAAATAGTAGAAAATTATTATGGAATTTAAAATACTTATATAATTATTTATGTTTTATAATTTAAAATACTAAAAATATTAAAATAATTTATGTTTTATAATAAGTATACATACCTTGCTTCTTACTATATACTACCTCATATCATAAATATAAGACATAGTTTACGTTTTTTTTATGAAGATTAAGAAAGCTAATTAAATTACTTTAATATATATATATATAATTATCTTTTTTCTCCAAACTAATTTGTATGACTTATAAAATGATATATAATTCAATTATACATAGTATATGATATGATTAAGTAACTTAATCAGTTTTCTTAATCTCTAAAAAACCAGCTAAGTCTTATAGGACATGAGGTTGTGTGTGTGTGTGTGTGTGTGTGTGTGTGTGTTGAAGATATTGAATGACATATTGGCCCATAAAAAAATGTGGGAAAAAAACACTTAAATACTATTTGAACTTCAAAATCATAAATTGATTGTGTTGACAATAAGAGTAATGAGATTGATAAAAAAAAGTACACCAATTAACAATTCAGATTTTTGGGAAATAACCAATTTAAAATTTTGAAGTTTAAGGGTATTTAGGCGTCTTTTTCTCAAAAAAGTTTAGTCACTCTTTGTGTTTTTAACCTCGCCTCATATATGTTTTTTTGAAAAAAAAAAAAAACAAACAAACATCCAAAGAAAGGCGTATGAATACGGCGCCGTTTATCCCTTCTCCAACAATGAAGATCACTAACGCGTTTCATACCTCGCCTGCGATCTCTCTACTATATAAAGGGATGTAGCCGCTAACTCAGCCCGACACACATTCTCATTCTCATCCTTTTCTCTCTTTCTTCTTCATTTGCTCTTATCCACTCTGGTTTTATGTGTAATTCTCCTTCATAAAGCAAATAATCTTCTGTATTTCTCAGGTTCTAAGATTCCTCAGAATATTCCCCCATTAATATTTCTTCATCATCTCGTTACATCATTCTCAATAACAAGAAGCAAAAGTTGCAGAGTTCAGTAGATCACCATCATCACATAAGTAATTCAAGTATCTGATAAGTTCTGCTGTATCATCAGCCATGGCTCTGTTCTCTGACCACCAACATTCTTCTGAAATGGCCTTCGTTTTCGTCCTCCTTCTTGTTCTTAAAGGTGAATTTCCATATTCTTTCTGGGTTTCAAAGATTAAAAAGAAATTAAGTGATTTGTTTTCGCATCGAATTAACGAAAGAATGCTCTGGTTTTTATGTGTGTATATATATAGGAGTTTCAGGGGCTACATTTACGTTTGTGAACAAGTGTGATTACACAGTATGGCCGGGAGTATTGGGAAAGCCTGACCTGGGAACCACAGGATTCGAGCTCTCCAAGGGAAGTTCTCGAAGTTTCCAGGCTCCACCTGGTTGGTCCGGTAGATTCTGGGCAAGAACTAACTGCAAATTCGACGATTCCGGTCACGGAACATGCGCCACCGGCGACTGTGGATCCGGCGGTGTTGCTTGCAATGGCGCCGGTGCTTCCCCTCCGGCGACGCTGGCGGAGTTCACGATCGACCCGGCGGGCTCGAAAGACTTCTACGACGTCAGCCTTGTCGATGGCTATAATCTGCCGATGATGGTGGAAGCGAAAGGGTCAGGATCATGCGCAACCACTGGATGTGCGGCGGATCTCATCAGGCGGTGCCCGTCGGATTTGAAGGCAGACGGCGGCGACGCCTGTAAGAGTGCTTGTGACGCGTTTGGGAAACCGGAATATTGTTGCAGCGGCGACTTCGGTTCGCCGTCGACTTGCAGGCCGTCCATGTATTCGGAGATTTTCAAATCGGTGTGTCCTAAAGCGTATAGCTACGCCTACGATGATTCGACGAGTACCTTTACTTGCGCCGGAGCTGACTATACTATAACATTTTGTCCTTCTGCTTCCCCAAGGTAGACCTTTTTTTTATTATTTTGCAGTTCATCACTTTTTTTATACTTCTCTTTTAATTTTTCCACCAATCTACTCGTCCCACTATCTCTCAAACTCAACTTTTTGCAATTGAAAACTTCTAGCATGTTTTCACCTAAATATTTTTATGAATTTTTTTTTTTTTACTTATAAGAGAAAATAATGTTTTAAAAATAAATTTTTAGTGTATTACTAGATATTTTAATAAGTTGTATTAGGTCACCGGCATAAATCTAAAGGGAGAGTCAATCTCAAAATATTAGTGTTTTAGGTCAAAGAATAAACTTATAAAACACACTATTCATTTTGGACTTGTAATATTATTTTATAAATTATAGATAGTGAATCTTTTAGTAGTTTTAACTTAGTGCAACTCAATTTCTACCATTTTAAATGGGCTATAAGTCGATATTAAACTTTGACTTACTGTAACTCAGCCTATATGATTTTAATGATTTTATAATTTAGTCCCCATATTGGTAACTTTAAATATATTAATTTATTAACATTTTTTTCAAACATATGATGCTTTTAGTAAACAAAAAAAAAAGGAAATAAAAACAAAGAGTTTTATATGGTTAAAATAAAATTGAATTATTGACGTAGATATTATTTATTTTACGATCATTTTAAGAAATCAATATTAAATTTGAAAAAATTAATGATAAAGTTACTTCAGATTTTTGGGAACATTGGCAGTATAACATTATTATAATAGTTAGTACTAATAAATAATATCTCAGCAAATAACTACACTATTCGATAATGATTGTTCTTATTGAAAACCATTTTAAATTTTAAATTGTCTAAAATAAAATCTCCCTGAAATTATGGACTCAATTTTTTTTTATTGGTTATTACAGCCTGAGATCGGCGCCATCAATAGGGGTTGACGCACAACAGTCAGTGGAACAAGCAGCCATGGCAACTTCCTCTTGGATAGCAAATTTGGCTACTGGCCATTCCACTTCAATTCACCCTTCAATCTCTCTTCTTCTTCTGCCTCTTATTCTCGTTGTTTCCTTCATTTAACTTTTTTGCTCATTTATTAAATTCGTGCCATTTCATTAGCCTTCTATAATTGAAGCTTTGTTTGCCCCTTTATTTCTTGATGTTTCTGTAAATATTTCCCTTTTGGATTTGGGTAGTGGAAATAATTACGGGCATTTTTTCTCAAAATTATTCAATGAATGAAGTAATTTTCCGGCATTTTTTATTAGGTCTCCTGTAAACATCATAGTTGACTGATATTTAGGACTCATTTGGAATTAAGATAAAAAAGGATAAATAATTTTGTAGAGTACATAAAAGTATATTATTTCAAACTCTTACTTTGGAAAGTAATACGTAAAAGTTAATGTTGACGACTTGACGTTATTAAGGGATGAAAATAAAAATATCAGGATATGTTAAAAACATGTATGTTCGCTTAGATTTTATATTCAATCTAAACCATTACTTTTTGAAGTAACCAATCACTAAACTACAAGAGATATTATAACATGATATGTTAATTGGATTGTGATTGAATTGGAATCAAACAAGTATATATCAAGCGTTGGCTTTAATAGAAGAGATAGAATTATTACGGTCTCAAAGTTCTGAATTTGAATTTGTTAAAAGATATGCTTTTCAGAAAGATAACCCCGTCAAGGACCCAATAATGCTAAAGTTTAACTCGATGTCAATATTCGATAACATTTTGTGAAAATATAAATTGCTTATTCTTGGATAATTTTTTTCTTTTCTTGTCATGTTGGATAATCTAATTGAAAGAGGGGAGAATTAACAAACCAAAAAATAGGGAAAATATAGTAAAATGCAAACCTTAAATCTTGTGTATTATAAGGAGATAAAAATGAGATATACTATTAAACAGTTTGTGAACAATATGACTTACTGGACATTTTATAAAATGTGAAAATTAAAGAGGAGGCAAGAAACGCTTGTGTTTTATTAAAAAACTTGAACCATTACTACCAAAAAAAATATCTTGAAGTATTCTTCTGGATAATACAATTATAGTGGTACTAAAAACTATTGAACTCAATTATTTACATTGAAATTGCTCAACAGGAAGAAGATATTCTTAATCCATCAGGGGTAACTGTGTATTGATTCTCTGGTCACTATCATTATTATTTATTATACGGTCAAAGTATGATCATATTGTGTGGGTATATTGATTCTCTGTAGAATTGTTATTACGACGTTTCAGGATGAGCAGGTTTGGAATAGGGGGGAAAAAGTGAATGAGGTTAAATTTGGTGGCAAGGATCGGATATTTAAAGTTGAAAGACGACGAAACCCTAATCTGAGACCTTTTTAGAAATGTCATCATGAAGGAAGCCGATTAACCTGCACTTTATTTTGTGCACGAAAAGATAGACGACAAAAAGGATTTGGAAGCGTGAAAAAGTTCATCATTAATATTTTAGGGCTAGCTTTAGGTAGCAGCAAATGTAGTTTGGATATTGTTATATAGTTTATTTTTAGGTCAAGATGAAAATGTACCCATGAAGTATTTTCTCATATGCAGCTAACACAATAAATTTTCTAAGAGTGCAACTATAATATCCCGATTTGTGATTAGGGCTAATGACTTTGAGATTCATTGTAATTAGTGAATTAAACACTTTTGGTGAAATATGATATGAATTTGTTATGACTATTCATTGGTGCTTAGAGATCAAGGGTTGAGATCTTTTGGCTGTGGGTCGGAATCCTACGTTTTGCATTGTGTGAGCTCATGGTGGAAGTGATTAAGATGCTGACACGTGGCATAGTGTGGGCCATTGGATAAGGCATAAGAGACAAAATATCACTTTCTCTCTCTCTTCTCTCCTATTTGGCTAGGGGTGTGTGTGTGGGAGAGGGAAGTGCACATTATCATCATCATTCCATCTCTCATCTTCTCTCTCTAGCCTCCATAGTTTCCAGCGATCAAGGGAAAAAAAGGAGAAAAAGGTGAGATTTTGATTATTTGATTGAGCTCTAATGCCCTAAACCTCTTCTCTAATGTTGTGCATCTCATTGAGAGCTTCAACTTGGTGATTTCAGAATCTTGAAAGGTGGTGATTTGAGTGTTGATTCGAAATTGAAAGTGGGAGAATCAAGATTCTGAATTTGGCAAAGTGAAGAGGTAGGCATTTAGTGCATTTTGATATATTGTTTGTGATTTTTTGATAAGTTTGGGAAAATCTGGAAATTAGCCTTGAGTTTGTGTCAATGTTGAAAGTATGGATTTCATTGTGATTAATGTTGGGATTGGTTCATTGCGAAGATATTTGAGTATTGGATTTAGTTTGAAATATTAATGTGGGAAATGAATTGAATGAAATTTGGACATTGGTTGTGTCATAGAGACCTAAGTGCATGATTGTGGTCAAAAAGGTTTTGGGGGTGTGTGAGAGGTTACTAATGTGTTCCCTAGTCAGTGCTAAGTGTGTATGAGCTTTTGGTAGAGTTTAGGAACCATTGGGTATGAATTTGACCATCTGGTATTTTCTGTTGTTTTTTGCGTTTCTGGTCTCTGATGCGCAACACTCGAGCAGGGGACGATCATGCCCGAGTGCTGTGTGCATTTTCCCTTTTCTGCTTCGAGTTTTGTTTGGGTTCTTTGAATGAGGCTCGAGTGCACTTCTTTGTTCTCGAGTGAGGGAAGATCATGCTCGAGTGATGGTGTGAGCCCAAAGTTGGGGTTTCTCTTGGAACCTCACTCGCTTGTTGATGCCAAGAGTGTGCTCTGACACTCGCAAGCATAGTTGTCTCACCCGAGTGCTGGGGGTCATGCACGAGTGAGCTGGTGCCTCTGGTGTGGTTTGTGTTAGAGCAATCGTTTCACCCAAGAGGGGGGTGAATTGGGTGATACTAAAATTTCGTTGCAAATAAAAACTTGACGGTGAATATAAAGCAATAAAGAGTAAGGAGAAATATCACCGAAGTGTACACCGAGAATTATACTGGTTCGGCCACAACCACTTTGACCTACGTCCAGTCCTCAGAGATTCTTTGAGAGTTTCACTATAACTTCCAACATTCAGTGGGTTCTTGGCACCTCAGTACAAGCAAGTTCCTTCGCCTGGACACTCACTCCCCCTTACAAGTTGTAATCCAATCCCAACTCAAGGTTCCACAACCTTAAGTTACCTCAATAACAAATATTGAGTTTGAATGAAATATCTCTCTCACAGAGTGAATAAGAATCACTCAAGCATAGAATTACAAGTATAATGTAAAACAGAGTAATGAACTTGGTAATACGTTCGTGTGTGTGTTCTTGTAGTTATTCTCTGTTTGGATGTTCCCATATATATAGATACATTGGTAATGATTGTTGGAACATATTTCTTCATGCCCGTTGGAGCGTGCGCAACCACTGTTGACTTTTTCAGTAATTTGAAAGACATACGTTTGCGGTAGGTGGTGGTAGGTGGCATTTGAACGTTGCTTTTGACTTTCCTTATTTGGTAAGATCTCTTCATTGTTTATCTATAGATATGCTAAGAATACTAATACAATGAAAGGTTAATCATATAGGAAACAAATCAATGAATGTTGGAATGATTTCTATATTTCTAGACTTGCATACTCGAGAATTCATTTAAGTTTACTCGAGTACATACTCGAGTATCATCGGGAAATCTTTCAAAAACTGCAAGCCAATAAGCAACCATAACATTACTCGGGTAGTGCATGAAGTAAACAAAATTTCAACCTTTGGAAATACTTGTTTACTCGGGTACTTACTCGGGTATTGCACACTTTTCTTCATTAGTTACTCGAGTACAAACTCGAGTAAACCTTCAAATAAACTTTACATTACTCGATGCTTCACTCCAGTAATATTGGCAGGATTTCAAGGCCGAGAGCACTTCAAGTTTGATTACCTTGTTACTTGAGTCCTTACTTGAGTAAACATCAATTTTCTATATAACTTACTCGGGTAGTGACTTGAAGTTCTCTTCCAATTAACTCTGCATACTCGAGTAGTGACTTAAAGTTTTTCTTCTAAGTAATTCTCCATACTTGAGTAGTAACTGGAAGTGAAGGGTGAGAAAAACATTTCATGTTATTCGAGTACTACCTTCAGGTTTTGCTTACCACAGTGAGTTACTCGAGTAGCTCCTCGAGTAACGTTGGCAGGGTTGAAAATGCCGAGAGCAACACATTTCTTGAAACAGAGTAATTCGAGTATAGACTCGAGTATCGTTGGCAGGCCGAGAACAACTGGAAGTCTTTTACATGGTTACTTGAGTAGCTCCTCGAGTAACGTTGGCAGGCCGAGAGCAACTCCAAGTGAATTACCTGGTTACTCGAGTAGCTACTTGAGTAACATTGGCAGGCCGAGAGCAACTAGAAAACTTTTACCTTATTACTCGAGTATCATTGGCAGGTTACTTGAAGGTCGACTCAGGTTACTTCAAGTTTCAGTCCATTACTCGAGTACCTACTCGAGTAACCCTTTAGAAAACTTGCCACTGATCAAGTTTCTCAGCTTTTTCTCTTAGCATTTCTTCATTACTCCAATGCTTACTTCAAGAGATGATTTTTCTTGTCATTACTTTGTTCAAACTTATTTGTTTATTAAATCTTTTACCGGAGGGGGGTAAAACCGGGGTGGGTGTGACAATAAAAAGGCGCAATGTATTGGTTATGGCTCTGAATAATTTGAGTTGAATCAGGCCAAAATTGGGCACAGATTGTCAGTGTGGCCAGTTGTAGTGGGAGTTTCCTACGGGACTCATATTAAATCACCTTGACATTGTTAAAGCATATATGAGGAGAAAGACCTCAAAGTGTGCAGTGAAAGCATGGTGAATATGATGTGTTTGAATACTGCATTGAGTAGGAGCTCAAGTTTATAGAAAGTACGATGTGTTAGTGATGGCTTCGAAGAGTACAACTCTGAAGTCCAAATTATCTTGTGAGAAGGGGTCTTGAAGGATCTCGATTTGGTGAAAGGAATTCTCAATGTGAAGGTGAAGCTATTAAGATGCTAGTTCCAGCTTGTTGTGATTGTATTGTGAGTCCATCTCCCCGGTTGGGCTGGATCAGGTTGGTCCGGTGGGCTGCCTCTGGTAGGCAAAGGCTCAGGATGTGACGGATATTTGCGTGTCTTTCACCTGCGGTCGCATGGGGTGATTCCCATGGCGGAGGACCATTCTGTTGGGGTGATAGTTTACGGGGGATTGACTATCTGGAAGCCAGAGTGGCTTTGTGATTGCTAGAGAGGCAATGAGATATGTGTATGCCAGTGAGGCAACATGTATGTATGACAATTGTGAACAAGCTGGGATTGAGGTGTGGTTGTGGCCACAGAGCAGAGCTAGTTCAACTGATGGTGAATTCGACTACATGATTGGCGGTTCTCAATTCTGAGGGCACTTACCCCGGTATGGCCAGCATGGCTAGCCACCAGGCTGGTTGCACCGGTGTTAACCCAAGGCCGAAAGGCGGTGTGTAAAATTAGAGTCTGTGATGTGTGTTGGTATGAAAGCTATGTGATGTGCTCCAACATTTGCCCTAGTACTGAGTAGCCTCTGTCTGAACACTATCAGAAAGAACAAGGTAGTGACTCTTTCTCTTATGCTATGTGTAAAGCATTGTATGTATGTTTGTCATGCATTGAGATCGCAACGAAAGCTGACGCATAGTGTATACAGCATCGAGATCGCAGCAAAAGCTGACGCATAGTGTTTATCGCAGCGAGAGCTGACGCATAGTGTTTACAGCCATGAGTGCTGTTGTATATGGTGTGAGCCATGTATCATTATGATGCTGTTGAACATGATCTTACATGCTATGTGTTTATATATTGTATGATTGATTTGTTATTATTGGGATTCTTTTGAATCTCATTCTTTCCATTAACTAACCTTCAGATAGAGCAAGCGGCACCAAGGAGAAAGAGGGTGGGATGGTACGTGACCACGCCAATAGTCCTTGAGTACTTAAGAACGGTTCGGGTGTGTGCAGTGTGCATCCCCGATTGAGAAAGAGGATGAGGGTGGTGTTGGGAGATTGAGACTCTCGGCCAGTCGCCTGGATAGAAGAGGCTGTGATTCTAGGTGGGCCATTATGGTAGGGTGCTTCGAAAGAAGAGATTGAGATTCTGGAGTGACTTGATGTGATATTGTGTTGATACCCAAAAGTCCCGGTTACCACTAGCGGAGTCACTGGTGGGTGTGTGGGTGAGGGTGATGTGGTGAAAATGGATATAACAAAAAGTTGAAGTATTTGTGCTCACATCAAAAGTTGTCATTTGGTGTAATGAATTTATGATGTGTTGAGTTATTCCTGGAAGGGATAACAAGATTGAGTTGAGCAGAATGGTGGCCTATGCTGCCCAACTGCCAAGATTTTATGGCTCATGATTTAGAGCTTCTGACATTGTGGTTATGTGATTATAGAGTTTTGTTGCAATCATATGTGGAAGCGATTGCATTTGTTTGGCAAAATGTATGGTGATCGGGTTTGTGTGGCAATCATGAAATGGGCTGATTGCAGTGTATGGCAACTGAGTTGCATTCATTGTTTGAGATTCTTGCGAGAATCGGATTTTTGGAGTATCATTTGTGTGTGGGTGGTCTAGAGGAGACCGTCCCAATATGAAATGAATTGTGAAACGGAAGTTGTCGTGAAGAAGCATCCGTAGTTTTTGGATTAAGTGTTATGACAAATTTTGAGGACGAAATTTATTGAACAGGGGGAGAAATGTAATACCCCGAATTTTGAGACTCGAGGCTAGAGAATAAGCCTGAGATTAGTGGATTGCTAAGCCCCAGTTTAGCAAGATCCCAAATTGTTATTAAGGGTTAATGACTCCAAAAGCAGACGTGATTAGTGATAAATAGACCCTTTTGGAGATTATGATGTGAACTGTGATGCGTATACATTGTGAGCAGCTACAAAACCCAATATTTAAGTTCAATTATGAATTAATATCTAAATTGACTTAAAATAGAGGAAGGGCGCATATTGTGGCTAAATGAAAAAGTATGATGTGTTTAGTGGTGATTCAGGAGGAATTGTCATAATCAGGGGTAAAAGGGTAAAGTTATCGACCAATAGGTCAGTTACCGAAGAGGAAACTCATTGGTAACTTGAAGATCAATTGTTAGGGTTGATTTGTTGTGAGATTGAGTGGGTGGAATCCCATATGTGTGAGTTCCTTGGAATTGGTTTGGAACTTTGGAAAGTAAAGAATTGCAATGTAAGTTTGAATTGTGACTTGTGTTGACATGTTGTGATTATTGGTGAAACATGTCAATGGAATGTGAATTTGATTGATTTGATGTTTCTAATGGATTCCTTGGGCGAAAATATGTAAGAATAGCCCATGTCAAAGTTTCAAGAAAAGTACAGCCGAACCGGGTACGGCGGGGCCGGACTGGGTCCTCGGGGGTATTTTAGTAAATTTTCATTATAGCCTCATATAACCCCCAGAAACACTATGGAAGTGTCTAAATGGTACATTTGACATTGTAGGATCGAATGTGAAGCCCTAAGTTGCTGGCACACAAATCGAGGAGAAAAGACTAGAGGTAGGGGAGTTACCTTACTTGCATGTATTTTATATCTTTGCTTGTGTAGTGATGTATGCAATTTCTCTACTTGATTGTGTAGAGCATATCTGAATAAATGAAGCTCTGTTTCTGTTTTACTGTGGCCATAGTTTTGTTACATGAAATATTGAGCATGCAGAAATATCATTATGGGGCATGCATTTAGATAAAGCTAACATGTCATACACATAGCATCTATCATACATGCATTATGGTATCTGTTTCCTACTGAGATCCTCTTGAATCTCACCCTCCCCTACCAACAATTTAGACATGGCAAGTGGCTCGTGGAGGGAGCGGCTAGGACTCTTTCGAGATGAGATTGTGTAATGCCCATTTGAAGAATTGTAATGGGCAATTTTTCCCTGTGTATCTTTAGCGAAGGTATGTACCCGAGATTACCGGGATGATTAAGTTGTGCACTCTAATATTTATATGAATGTGATTTATCTTCGCGTAGTCATTGTATTCGAAATGTGAATATGAGACCATGTTTATAAATGATTTCTAAAAGTATTCATGAAAACCCCATCATGTGATGGGTTAGTAAATGTTATTTGATTATTATTGGTCTCTATTTCATTTTAATCGCGTATTTCAGATATAATTACGGAGGGGGATACATATGCTTTGGAGATGGTATATGCTCTGGAGATGAAGAAGTCTCATGTACAGAAGATGATGGACCGGCAGAAGGTCCGGGACCCAAAGAATCCAATCGTGCCATAATCAATTTCAATGTCTCACCCTTTGCACGTTGCTCAGCTAGCAACTCCTTGTGCCTCTTATCCATTCTCTCAACCAACTCAGCCATCTTGTGATTCATGTTGGTTATCAGTTCAACATTTGTGTTGGCAATGTCCACATGGAATCCTCTCAGCATATTTTCCATGAAGTGCTGAAGGGTGGCATTGAGAAAGGAGGGTGATGATGTAGTGGCAGCTGGAGCTGATGATTGAGTGTCATCCATCTTGCTAGTCTCAGTCTCGGTCTTCTTCTTCTTCTTCGACCCAGACTCCAGAGGACCTTTGAGAGGAATGTCAATGTTGAGCTTGCCAATTTGATTTCTCCCAACTGGAGTAATCCTCTCAATATGCTCTTTGCTCTCCAGATACTATATCTTATTCTCCTTCAGAATGAGTGAAACAATCTGAGGATATGGCATCAGTGTGGCAGCTTTCCCATCAACTCCATATCTCTTCATCTCAGAGAATATGTACTCCCCCAAGTCTTTTTGTTCCTTCAGGAGTAAGAAAGCAAACCATCTATAGTCCCTATCAGAGAAGTGGGTATAGTTGTTGGCCTTGTTCACAAGGGATCTAGAGTAGATATACCATAGAACCCTGTGATGATCACACATATCACTAGGTTTGAAATTCAAAGGGCCTACAAGTTCACCAGGTTTAAGGATAGAGAAGATTTGGTTTGAGTCAAGTTTGGAGTAAATGTTATCTGGTGGGTTCTCTATTCCTAACCACAGATTGATTCTAGAGGGTGAGATAAGTATCTTTTGGCCTCTAATAGTGGTAGTCATCTCTTCCTCTGCAGAATCTCTATTGGGTTCATCTAGAATCTCAAGATTGCAGTAAAAGTGTGTAACTACTTTAGTGCAAAAAGGAAGTCTAATAGAAAGCCAAGGCATAAATGGTTCTAGAAAGGAACTAAGATCATGCTTCAATACCTCCTGAAGTAATTTGAGGTCCACATAGTGTGTCTTGCACACTTTTCTCTTGGAGAATTGAGTGAGATACTTTGGGGACTCCTCTAGCTTGTTGACATTAAACCCCTTTGGAGGTTTGCTGATCTCCTCTTCTGGCAATCCTGACTTATTTGAAGACTGCCCCTTCTCAAGTTGATCAATGATTTCAGCCATTGCCTTAGCCACATTTATATCATACTTGGGCTTTTTGGGCGGTTTTGGAGTGAAAGAGGGAGTTGAGGAATCAGAAGGTGGAGGAGAGGGAGACTTTGCACTTTTTCCTCTCCCAGTAGAGGTACTCTTCTTGGATTGAGCCCTTGTAACAACTGGCTCTTTGATAACAACCCCTTTTGGTTTCGGTTGAGGTTGAGGTTTGAGTTGAACTTTGGCTTTTAACCTAGGTGTGAGTTTTCTTCTCTTTCTGGGAGGAGAAGAAAGAGGATCAGTGAGTTGTAGGGATCCAGATGAATCTGTGGGAGTAAGATTTTTGGTTCTAACCATTTTGAATTAAAGAAAACTTAAGTTTCTGAAAAACAGAGGGAAAAGGTCGTGAGTTAGGGCTGGAGGATTCTGAACAAACCAGGAAGTTTTTGGAGCTGAAATCTGATGGGTTTTGTCGGAAATCAAGTAAGAAACATATTGTGAAAAATTTTTGTGAGAGGACAGAGTGATTACTCGAGGAGATTTTATGGAAATGACTGAGTTTGCGACAGATAAAGACCTAGAAGCCGACGTTACTCGAGGTCTTACTCGAGTAAATTTCATGTTTACTCTAGTCCTTACTCGAGTAATCATACAGAAAATCTCTAAAATAATTCATTTTAATTGCGTACCTGGCATGAATAATAATTTCATTATCCATTTATGTTCCCTCAATCATTTTGTAGCCAATTTAGAGTAGATTTGAGTCGTTTCTCATCAAATTGGTAATATGGACTTGCAGTTACTCAAGTCCTTACTCGAGTAAGTTTCAAGTTTACTCGAGGCTCGCCTCGGGTAACCTTTCATTTTCAGTTTGGACTGTTCAATTCTCACCAATGAACCGTTTGATTCAAATTCCAAGAAACTTGATACGTTACTTCCAGTTTTGAAAGACTATTACTCGAGTAAAGTACTTCTTTACTTCAAGTTATTCCTCGGATAATGCTTCACTGTTAGTCATTACTTCAAGTTGGTACTCCAGTAATGGTGTCCTCTGATAACCTCTATTTTTATGTCTCAAAACAGAATTTTAATCTTCCTGCAAAACAAGTTTCTACATACTTCGATGCTTAAATTAGCAATCATCAAAACATTATTAAATGACTTCATCTAATATTATGAGCAACTAAAATAACTTACAATTCATTGGGATTTACCATTCCCAATTCTCTTCTAATGTATAGAAATTGTTCTTTTGCAAGAGGTTTGGTGAAGATGTCAGCTAGTTGAAGATGAGTAGGAATGAATATCACTTTCACATCTTTCTTTTGAACATGATCTCTGATGAAGTGATGTCTGACATCGATATGCTTGGTTCTAGAATGTTGAACTAGATTTTTTTGCCAAGCTTATCGTACTGGTATTGTCACAATAGATTAGTATTTCTTTGAGATAAATACCAAGATCTTGTAGTTGTTGTTTTAATCATATCACTTGTGCACAACAACTTGAGACTGCAACATATTCGGCTTCTGTTGACGAAAGAGACACTGTATTTTGTTTCTTGCTGAACCATGATACAAGAGATCCTCCAAGAAATTGTCCTTGTCTGCTGGTGCTCTTTCTGTCTGTCTTGTATCCACCATGATCAGAATTTGAATATGCAACTAGATATACACTTCTTCCTTTGGGATACTACAGACCCAATTCTGGTGTGTCAGCAAGGTATCTAAAGATTTGTTTAACAGTTTCAGCATGTGATTCCTTTGGTGCTGATTGATATCTTGCACATATGCCAACACTAAATTGGATATCCGGTCTGCTTGCTGTGAGATAGAGTAATAATCCAATCATTCCTCTATATTTTGAGATGTTGTAGTCTTTTCCTTTGACATCAGCATCAAGCAACGTAGTTGAGCTCATAGGTGTGTCCGTTCCGTTTGCTTCATCCATTCCATACTTCTTCAATAGCTCTTTCAAGTACTTTGTTTGAGATATGAAGATTCCATTCTTTCTTTGTTTGATTTGCAAACCAAGAAAGAAATTCAATTCTCCATCATTGACATCTCAAACTCTCCCTGCATTATCTCAGAAAATTCCTTACATAGAGATTCATTAGTAGCACCGAAAACAATGTCATCAACATATATTTGAACAATTAAAATATCATCATGTTTTCGTTTTATAAAAAGTGTTGTATCAACTTTTCCCCATACAAAACCTTGATCAATAAGAAATTTACTGAGCCTTTCGTACCATGCTCTAGGAGCTTGTTTTAAACCATATAAAGCTTTTTTGAGTTTGAAAACATGGTCAGGTTTGGTAATATCTTCAAAACCTGGAGGTTGTTCCACATACACTTCTTCCATAATGTAGCCATTTAGAAATGCACTCTTTACATCCATTTGATAGAGTTTGAATCATTTGATGCATGCAAAAGCTAAGAGTACGCGTATAGCTTCCAATCTAACTACTGGAGCATACGTTTCCTCATAATCAATCCCTTCTTCTTGATTATAGCCTTTGGCCACCAATCTTGCCTTGTTTCTGACAATAATTGCGGATTCATCGAGTTTGTTCTTGAATACCCATTTAGTACCAATGATCAGATGATCCTTAGGTCGGGGTACCAAATCCTAAACTTGATCTCTTTCAAATTGATTTAATTCTTCTTGCATTGCTATAACCCAATCATTGTCTGATAGGGCTTCATCAATGTTAGAAGGTTCAATCTCAAATATGAATACAGAAAAACTTACTTCATTGAAAATTCTATTTCTAGTTTTGATCCCTTTATTCACATCTCCTATGACTTGATCTAAGGGATGGCTTTTGTTGTATTTCCAGGCTCTAGGTTGTCCTAGTGTTTGTTCTTCTTCCTTGGTTTCATCAACTTCTGGAATAAGGGATTTAGAAATAGATTGACCATTTTCTTGATTTAAAACAACTTTCTGTTCTTCATCAATGATTTTGTCAGAGGATTCAAATTCATCAAATACAATATGAATTGATTCTTCAACAACACATGTTCTTTTATTGAAAACTCTATATGCTTTACTTCGGTTAGAATACCCTAGAAAAATTCCTTCATCAGTTTTAGAATCAAATTTTCCTAAGTTATCTTCACCATTATTATGAATGAAACACTTACAACCGAAGATGTGTAGATGAGCAATGTTTGGCTTCTTTCCTTTGTATAGCTTGTGTAACCCCCTGCCTTAATTAATGTAATTATAATTCGATAAAACGTAATGAAAGGGGTTTGAGACCGCCGGATAGTTCAAAACTTGTTAAATCACCCACTAAATAGTAGGAACTTATAAAATTTTTCAAAACTTCTTTTCTATCCCAGTCTCAATTTCGACTATCGAATATAATCACCTGTGCAGTTAATTTACATTCACATATATCAGAGTTTATAACTTTAACCCCGACAACCCCCGGGTTCACTTACATATACATAGAGTTTCAAATCCTGATTAGGGGATTACAAAACCAAGTATCTCAAAACTATCTACATTTCAAAATGTTATACAGTAATCCCTATCCAAAATGAATGGCCAACAAAATCCATACTAATGTCCCTAGTAAACTCTAACCGCTCCGGGTTGCTCGCTTCTCCTTAGAGCCACTCGCCCTGTCTGAAAGGTTAGTCAAAGGAAAGAATGAGATTCAAGAGAATCCCAGTAGTAACTAAACATTTATACCAAATATAAACACACAGCATGTAAGCAAATCATCATATAGCAGCTCAATCACACTCCACCCTCATCCCTTTTCTCCGCCGGGTAGGCACACCATCCTATCCCGAACCGTTGTTAGCTACTCAGGGACTATTGGCGTGGCAGTGCATAAACATAGCCTTATAGCTCATATAGCTATCCGGCTTCACAAATGGCCCGTCGGCCTCACGAATGGCCCGTCGGCCTCACGAATAGCCCTTCGGCTCACAATCAGCCTTTCGGCCACATAATCACATAGTCACACCTCATCCTCATCCCCTTTCTCCGCCGGGAAGGCTCACAACCCTTACCCGAATCGTTGCTAGCTACTCAGGGACTATTAGACTGACAGTGCTTACACATATCCATATAAGTCACAACATACAAACTTATCACAAATCAATGATAATACGCACATACAATGCATCACATATGGTACGAAAGAAAAGTCACTACCTGATCCTTTCCTGACGGTCTCTGGCACAGTGGGCTCACGAGGATAGCAGATGTCAAATCCTATAATCGAAATAGGGACATTTGGTTAATTTCCTTTTCCAAGTTCTTAATTCAATAACACTCTAAGTTGGTATTCATTTGGACTCTTTAGATGGCCATTAAATGCCTAAACATATGCCTAAAGGGTTGGGATAACTATCCCCAAAGATCCCTCTTTAGAAAGCTAAACACTGATTTTTGGTCCCTTCACTCGAGCATAGAAGGCCGTGCTCGAGCATGACCCCCCATTTTCACTCGAGCATATGTGCGAGTGACAACCCGAGAGTGATCCCTTCCTCCCAGTCACAAGTGCACTTGAGCACAACCCTAGTGCTCGAGTGACCTCTCCATACTCGCGAGTGTTCCCGCTCACCTCCAACAATCTTCCCACGAGTGATAACCCGAGACACTCACCCCCAGTGATTCATGCACCCTCACTCGAGCACACACATGCTCACTCGAGCATGTTCATCTTGTGCTCGAGTGAGACTCCTTCTCACTCGAGTGATGCATATCAGAAGCCCAAAAATGCAGCAACTGATAAACTTCTCCAGAATTCACCAAATGAACTCCAATGGTTCTAAAACTTGTGTCAAAGCTCATTCTCACTTATTTCAACACAAAGAACCCATTGGCAACCAAAAACAACCCAAATTCAACTCTATCAACACCTTCTCACTCTAAATCATAAAACCACTCAAAACCTTATTCTAACAAATCTCCCTTACTCAACTTCAAATCAAACTCTAATCACTCCCAAATGTCAAAACTGACCAAACGAACTGTAACACACTAATCAAAGCCTACCCTTCACTTAACATCATAATTAGGTTAAATTTCCAGAATTCTCATTGATTAGGCAAACATCTTAACATATATACCAAAATGCATCATAAACCTACCTCTTAAACTTGCTGAAATCAACACCTTGATTCCACCAACTTTCAGATTTGTCCAACAATCAAACACCACTTTTCACAAATCTGAAAACATAGCAAGGGAGCTCTTAACCATTTGAACAAAATCAATGAAGGGTAGCTAAGCATATAAGATCATTTACCTTCACAAATTTCAAACCCTTACTTTCTCTTTCTTGTTTAACTTTGGCGTAAATGGAGAGAATGGAGAGAGAAAATGAGATATTTGTGAAGATGATCATCTCTCCTCACACATACACACATAAACCGACTAGGGAGTGAGAGGGAAGAGAAAATGGTTTGAATATTTGACTTTAATCCAAGGGTCATTATTTTGCCACTTGGCACCATCCCATTCTTCCCACCATGGTTTCACATAGCTTCACATACACAAGATTCCACCCCTTATTCTTTCAATCTCAACCATTGATCTTGATTACTAAAGAGTTTTCTCATCAGTAGCTAACCAGATGGTTGGCAAATTTACCGATTTACCCCTGATTAGTACATTACTCATTAAATCATTACTAATGATCTTGATATCACATTACACAATATATACTTCAAATATGCTTAATTATCATTAATTACATCATTTGAAGTTATTATCCCTTGATTACAATCCAGGATATTACAGCTTGTATGGTGTCTTTCTAAGTTTTGTTCTGATATAGGCTCTATTTGAAATATAACATGTTGTACTCATAGCATCAGCCCAGAACACTTGAGATGCATTCTTTTCATTTAACATTGCCCTAGCCATTTCAGTAAGAACTCTATTCTTACGTTCCATGACTCCATTTTGTTGAGGTGTCCTTGGAGCAGAGAAGTTGTGATTAATGCCATCAGTATCACAATACTCTTCAAAGGCTTGATTTTCAAATTCTCCACCATGATCGGTCCTAATATCTGCAATGGACATACCTTTCTCATTTTGCACTTTCTTGGCAAAAACAATAAATTCTTCAAAAGCTTTATCTTTTGATGATAGAAAAATAACCCCTGTAAATCTGGAGAAATCATCAACAATGACCAATGAATATAAATTGCCACCAAGACTCTTTACTCTTGCTAGACCAACTAAATCCATATGCAATAATTGTAATGGTCTATTTGTTGAAATCTCATTTTTCAATTTGAAAGATGATTTAGTTTGTTTACCCTTTTGACATGCGTCACAAATCAAATCATTTTTGAAATTTACTTTGGGTAATCCAAGAACTAAATCCTTTTTAAGTAGTTTGTCTTATTGATGCATATTGACATGAGCCAATCTCTTATGCCATAGCCAACTTTCATCGGTATTACTCAGAAAACAATTTTCAGATTCATTTCTACTAATATCTAGAGTATAACAATTACCTTCCCTTTTTGCTCTGAGCTTAGCCTTGATATTCTTCTTATCAAGTGGTAAGTCATTCTTGTTGATAATTAGACATTCCTCTAAGTCAAATATTACCCAGTTGTTTTTGTCCGCACTTTGACCTATACTTAGCAAGTTATGACATAATCCTTTGACATAGTATACGTCTTTGACTTGTATGCCTTTGTCATTTTTTATTTCACCAATTCCTGCTATCCTTCCAGTTTGATTTCCTCCAAATTTTACCTTCCCACCTTCTTTAGGCTGTAATTTGGTAAAACTTTCAAAATCACCGGTCATATGTCTAGAGCATCCACTGTCTATGTACCACTTGTTGTTTTTGGATGCTTTGAGACACATCTACAATTAAATACGATTAATTCTTAGGTACCCACTTCTTTTTGGGTCCTTTTGGATTAGTACAGGAAATTTTGCAAACATATGATCCTTTAGATACCCATTTGTAGGTGCCTATCGTTCCTTTTTTCTTATGAATGCATGAAGAAGTATAATTACCTTTTCTATTATAGTAATTATAGAATGCAAAATGATTTGATGTATGCACAGAATGCTGGAAATAATTCAAATATGACTTACCTCCTGCTTTCTTTCTACCTTTCCTTCTATATGATTTTGGATCATATCCAATTCCAGATCGGTCATTTACAAATCGTTGAGCTTTGAAAATAACATTTAGCATCTCACCCTTCCTTGTGTAAATTTTTCAAGAGTTTTTGTGAGATCAGTGTTTTTCTTTTTCAACAAAGAACAATTTTCACAATCCTTTTCTGAACTTTCTTTAAGTTCAATTTCAAGAGCTTTGTTTTTCTTTTTGAAAACAATTAATTCTTTAACTACTTTGATGAATTCAAAATGTAAAGCATTATATCCAGAAAGTAATTCATCATAGGTAGGATCAGAATCATTTACCTTTTATTCAGTTTCTTCTTGAGCAACGAGACATATATTGGCTACTTCTTCTTCATCACTTTCTTCGTCAGAAGAACTATCACCCCATATAGCAGATACAAAGGCCTTCTTTTTGTTAAAGAATTTGCTTTTTCTCTTTTCTTTGCTCTTTTGATTCAGTTCTGGACATTCTGATTTGATATGTCCTGGTTTTCCGCATTCATAGCAAATGATATGATCTTTGCTGCTAGTTCCTCCTTTCTGAAAGTGTTTGAATCCTTGTCCTTTCTTGTAGAACTTTCTGAATCATTTTATGATTAGGCCCATTTCATCATCGTCAAACTCCTCATCCTCATCTTGATTCTCTTCTTTTACTTTTAGTGCTAGACCTTTCTTTTTCTTCTCACCAATGTCATCTAGTTCCCGTTTGAACTTTAGTTTGCTTTCATATTCAGAAAGACTTCCAAATAGAGAAGCAACTGATCTCATTGATTCTCCTTTTACTTCTTCTATCGCAGTGACTTTAGCCTCCCACTCTTTAGAAAGAATATTCAAAATCTTTCGTACTTGGGTATGCTGATCATAAACTTTCGCAAGTGTTGCAAGTTGATTAACAAGATGAGTATATCTAAGTTCAAATTCAGATATTGATTCACCTGATTTCATTTGAAGTAGATCGAATTCAATGACCAAGGTGTTGATCCGATTCTCCTTTATTCCCGAAGTTCCTTCATGAGCTATTTCCAGAGCTTCTCACATTTCCTTTGCTGTTGAAAGTGTGCAAATCCTGAAATACTCACTTTGACGAAAGGCACTTTGTAACATCAGAATTGCCTTGCTGTTGAGAGTGATAAGTTTCTTGTCATTCTCATCGTATTCCGCTGGCGTCTTGGGAATTTTCTGAGAATCTACAATCTTTGTAGGTTGATAGTTTCCACTCTCAATTACATCCCACAGCCCATATTCAGTAGCCATCATGAATACTCTGAACTTTGCTTTCCAAAAAGAAAAGTGTTCGCTACTGAAACCTGGAGGTCTAGTGATGGATGCTCCGTCGGGAAGAATTCCTTCACCCATGCTTGCCATTGGATCCTTCTTAGGTTGTTATACCTTAACAAGAAGACCTACACTCTGATGCCAAATGTTAGAGCAAGCATTTCACCCAAGAGGGGGTGAATTGGGTGATACTAAAATTTCATTGCAAATAAAAACTTGACGGTGAATATAAAGCAATAAAGAGTAAGGAGAAATATCACCGAAGTGTACACCGAGAGTTATACTGGTTCGGCCACAACCACTTTAACCTACGTCCAGTTCTCAGAGCTTCTCTGAGAGTTTCACTATAACTTCCAAGATTCAGTGGGTTCTTGGCACCTCAGTACAAGCAAGTTCCTTCGCCTGGACACTCGCTCCCCCTTACAAGTTGTAATCCAATCCCAACTCAAGGTTCCACAACCTTAAGTTACCTCAATAACAAATATTGAGTTTGAATGAAATGTCTCTCTCACAGAGTGAATAAGAATCACTGAAGCATAAAATTACAAGTATAATGTAAAACAGAGTAATGAACTTGGTAATACGTTCGTGTATGTGTTCTTGTTGTTATTCTCTGTTTGGATGTTCCCATATATATAGATACGTTGGTAATGATTGTTGGAACATATTTCTTCATGCCCATTGGAGCGTGCACAGCCACTGTTGACTTTTCCAGTAATTTGAAAGACATACGTTTGCGGTAGGTGGTAGTAGGTGGCGGTAGGTGGCGGTAAGTGGCATTTGTACGTTGCTTTTGACTTTCCTTATTTGGTAAGATCTCTTCATTGTTTATCTATGGATATGCTAAGAATACTAATACAATGAAAGGTTAATCATATAGGAAACAAATCAATGAATGTTGGAATGATTTCTGTATTTCTAGACTTGCATATTCGAGTAGTTACTCGAGTATTCATTTAAGTTTACTCGAGTACATACTCGAGTATCATCGGGAAAACTTTCAAAAACTGCAAATCAATAAGCAACCATAACATTACTCGGGTAGTGCATGAAGTAAACAAAATTTCAACCTTTGGAAATACTTGTTTACTCGGGTACTTACTCGGGTATTGCACACTTTTCTTCATTAGTTACTCGAGTAAACCTTCAAATAATTTTTACGTTACTCGATGCTTCACTCCAGTAATATTGGCAGGATTTCAAGGCCGAGAGCTCTTCAAGTTTGATTACCTTGTTACTCGAGTCCTTACTCGAGTAAACATCAATTTTCTGCATAACTTACTCGAGTAGTGACTTGAAGTTCTCTTCCAATTAACTCTGCATACTCGAGTAGTGACTTGAAGTTTTTCTTCTAAGTAATTCTGCATACTCGAGTAGTAACTGGAAGTGAAGGGTGAGAAAAACATTTCATGTTATTCGAGTACTACCTTCAGGTTTTGCTTACCACAGTGAGTTACTCGAGTAGCTCCTCGAGTAACGTTGGCAGGGTTGAAAATGCCGAGAGCAACACATTTCTTGAAACAGAGTAATTCGAGTATAGACTCGAGTATCGTTGGTAGGCCGAGAACAACTGGAAGTCTTTTACATGGTTACTCGAGTAGCTCCTCGAGTAACGTTGGCAGGCCGAGAGCAACTCCAAATGAATTACCTGGTTACTCGAGTAGTTACTCGAGTAATGTGTGCAGGCCGAGATCAACTAGAAAACTTTTACCTTATTACTTGAGTACTTACTCGAGTATCATTGGCAGGTTACTTGAAGGTCGACTCAGGTTACTTCAAGTTTCAGTCCATTACTCGAGTACCTACTCGAGTAACCATTTAGAAAACTTGCCACTAATCAAGTTTCTCATCTTTTTTTCTTGGCCTTTCTTCATTACTCCAATACTTACTTCAAGAGATGATTTTTCTTATCATTACTTTGTTCAAACTTATTTGTTTATTAAATCTTTTTCATGCCATTCTTTGTTATCATCAAAACATGATATCTAATAGTTTGTGCTCTCGGGTTATCACTCATGGATTTGCACTTTCGGGGACTCGAGCATAATTAGGGTCATCACCCGAGTGCAGAGCTTGGTGCTCGAGTGATGTGAGCACTTCCTGGCCATGAAGGTTGCTCACTTCAAGCACTCGCGAGTGAGAGTCGTTCTCACCCGAGCACAAGTCTCTCATCACTCGAGTGAGGTCGTCTTCACTCGAGTGAGGCTGTCAGAAATCAGTGTTGTGCCTTCGAAAAAGGGGTCTTTATGGTAGCTTCTTCCAACCCTTTTAGTTATATGATTAGGTCTCTAATAGTCGCTTAAAGAGTCCTAAATGATAACCAACTTGGAGTATTATGAAATTAAGAACTTGGAAAAGAGATTGATTGGTTGTCGTTAATTTGATATAGGATTTGACATCTGTCGCCCTCATGTGGCCACGGTACCGGAGCCAGTCAGGAAAGATACAGGTAGTGAATCTTTCTTTATACCTTATGTGATACATTGTATGTGTGCTATATCATTGTGATGTGATGATTTCGTATGCTGCAAGAAATGTGGAATTGTGTATGCACCGCTATACCAATAGTCCCTAAGTCGCTAACAACGGTTCGGGTAAGGGCTGTGTGCCTTCTCGACGGTAAAAGGGGATGAGGTTAGGGTGTTATATGTGATTATGTGGGCCGAAAGGCTAATTGTGAGCCGAAAGGCTAATTGTGGGCCGAAAGGCTATATGTGAGCCGTAAGGCTATTTGTATGCACTGCCACGCCAATAATTTCTGAGTAGCTAACAACGGTTCGGGTTAGGACGGTGTGCCTTCCCAGCAGTAAAGGGGGATGAGGGTGGAGTGTGATTTGTGTGTTGCTGCTGTTATGAGATGATTTGCTTACATGCTATGTGATTACGTGTGGTATGAATGATTTGTTATTACTGAGATTCTTTAGAATCTCACTCTTTCTAGATGACTAACCTTTTCAGACAGGGCGAGTGGCTTGAAAGGGAAGTGGACAACCAGGAGTAGTTAGGATTACTCTGAAACTTTAGTGGTAGTTGGTTGTCTTTATTTTGGTTTTGGGATTACTAAGTGTATATGAGATGTAAATGAATATTTTGGATATGTAATCCCCATTGTTGGGAAACTTTAAACCCATTATATATTTATAAAGTAGCCTGGGGTTTGCCAGGATTTTAGTTCCGCACTCTGATATTTATTATGTGATTTGATTTCTCAAGTAATTATATTCGCAAGTGAATATGAGACTAGGATTAATTACATTTTGAATTGATTTTTGAAATACCCCATCCCGCATTGAGGGATTATAAATTGTTGATTTCATTTTATTGGTCTCTATTTCACTTAAAATTCATAATCCGGATGTAATTACGGTGAGGGGGTTACCGCAACAGTACAAATAAACATTCCAAATGGAACAACAGTGTCATTTTCTTTAAGTCTTGTAATGTTATGACTGTTTATCAAAGGGAGATAGAAAACTTTAAAACTTAACGAAGATGACATTTTTTATTCATTGGGGATAGTTCATGTGTACTATTATACCCTGAAAACTCAATAGTGCAGATGTTCATGGGAAAATACTTCATTGGTACAATGACACCTTAACCCTTTATTTTTTTTACTAACATTAAATAGAAAAACCACCTAACACATGATATCTAACTGATAGAATGTTCCACTTATCTATATTTACATAGATGTGCCTCATCAATAAAAAAAAGGGCAGCCCAGCATTCCCAAATGGAATAATAGTGTCATTTTCATTAGGTCTTACAATGTTGACTGTTTGTCAAAGGGAGATAGAAAACGTTAAAACTTAATGAAGATGACACTTTATATCCATTTGAGATAGTTTATGTGTACTTTTATAGCATGAAAACTTAATAGTGTCATATGCTCATGGGAAAATACTTCACGAGTACATTGGCACCTTGACCCTTTATTTTTTTACTAACACTAAATAGAAAAACCACCTAACACATGATATCTAATTGATAGAATGTTCCATTTATCCATATTTACATAGACATGTTTCACCAATAAAAAAAGGGCAGCCCAGTGCACAAGACTCCTATCAGGTAGGGTCTAGGGAGAGATAGATGTATATAGCCTTATACCTACAAGGGAAGGCTAATTTCTGGATTTGAACATGTGACCTCCAGGTCACATGGAACAACCTTACCACTACGCTGAGACTCATCCTTATGTGTCATACCAATATGGGGACTAAATGAGTAAACCCCTACTTTTAGGCAAGATAGAATCTATGCCATATGGCAGCTGGTTTCACATTAATTTAACATGCAAACACAAAATATCTTAATATTTTTTATTTAACCAACACCAAATATTAAAACCACAAAACATTTGTGGTACGAAGGTGATATATTATCTTGCTTATCTACATTTACCTATAGACATTTCTCACCAATGTAGAAAATAAACTCTACCCTTAATGAGATCTTACACTACTATAGGATTAGGCTTACTGGGCACTTCATGTTATTGGTTAAATAGAAAAAGTGTCAAGTAACTTGAGGCAAACGTTGAGAAATGACCTATCCAATGGTTAATTACATTGACTGTCACTACTATAAAAAACACTTTTAATGTCCCCTTTTTAGGCCTTTTAACGTCTGAAAATAAAGGGACGTCTATGTGAGTGACGTAGTAAAAAATGGCAGTAACATCTGTAAATAAAAGAATGCCTAAGGTTTGGACTTTAGACGTCCCTATTTTAAAAAGGGGCGTTTAAAGTGCTACATTGACATTTTAGACGTCCCCATTTTAAAATGGGGACATCTAAAGTGCTTTTTTTTAAAACAAAAAATAGTTTATATTATAGATCTAGACTAAACAGTATTTAAAATCAGAAATTATATATCATCGTCTAAAAAATTATAGCTCTAACATCAGAACTCCAAATCCAAAATCTATACAATAATAACTCAAAAGTTGAAATCTCATAGGCAAAAGATGAAAACAATAAGAGGAATCAGTTGCAAAATCTTTATCTCCTTCTATTATTGAAATTCTTTTTCTTGTAATAATGAATAGAGAAGAGCGACAAGTAGAGATGAATCTTGTTTTCTCAGCAGGAATATGGCCATAAAGCATGTTTCAGAGTTTCAATCTACAAGCCATAACAACACGAATTAGAAAATAAAATAGAAAGAAAACCGAAAGAAAAAAGAGAAAGAAGATAAAATAATAAAAAATGGTAAGAAAGCATAACAGATCTGGAGGTGAAAAAAAGAGAAAGAAAGGAAGATGCAAAAGTAAAAAGAGCATATAAAGAAGAAGCAAGAGTTAAAAGATGTGGTGGTAGTAGTTCTTCTTATGATTGCGACGATGAGAAGGGTCTTCCATTTAAATCAATAAGAAGAGAAAGATGAGTATAAGAATATAAAAATGACCAATGAAGTACTATCCATTTAAATTTGAATTGTTTTTGTCGTCCCAATTTAATTTAGGGACGCTTAAAGTTGCACGGTTATTTTTTTTTAACTTTAGACAAACCCAATTCAAATAGGGACGTCTAAAGTGCTAAAGTCACACTTTAGACGTCCCTATATCACTACTACAAAATATAGATATTACTACCCTAAAGGACGTCCTTTTCTTAAAAAGGGAATTTAAAAATAGAGGCGGTGGTATTTTTGTAATTAAAGTGAGGATTGTGTATCTTTAGGCATCCCAAATTTGAATTGGGACGCCTAAAGTCTATTAAGTTTTGAATTTTGCCTCCCCCCGCCAAAATTTTGGACTTTAGACGTCCCAGAATGATTGGGGACACCTAAAGTCCTCCCTTTAGGCTTCCCCAGTCAAACTAGGGAAGTCTAAAGTCCCACTTTAGACTACCCCAATCAAATTGGGAAAGCCTAAAGGCCTCCACCAACGTCCCATCAATTAGCTCCACCCTTCTCTAACTTTATTCTTTCTCTTATTCAATGTTCTTTCTCTTCTTTATTCGTGTTTCCCTCTCTCTTCTTTCTCTTTGTTTCCCTCTGTTCCAACGACACTTTTCTTGTTTGTCCGATAGAGCTATAGGATACCTAGGAAGGGATAAGTGTGTTGTCGTTTCTCTCTCCCTCTCACAATCGTTGTTCAGCTGGTGCCACCGTGGGTTGTCTCCTTCTCCATCGTCCACAGGTTTGTCTCTCACTTCACAACTTTGCTTTCTTTAACACAAAAATGCTTGAAATCACTAAAGTTCTGCTTTTGTTACAAAAAATGCTTGGAATCACGGTCTCCCTATACACTGTGATAGCTAGTTTCCTTCACACTGTCGGCTACTATCCCTATTGTTTCTCTTATTAAGAATTTTTAAATAAAAAATGCCCTTTGTTATTTAAAAAACAAAATTGAAGGTACAACCACATTGTTTGCACACTACATAGAGGTCCTGACATAGGAAATTTATATGAGGCATTTGTAATAATCTAATGGAGACAACCATGGTGAATTTATAATTGTTCTATGATTTATTGGAGACATCTAATACAAAAGATTTAATTGGAGTATTATGAAACATCAACAAAATCGTTATTATGAATTCCACTGGACTTGCTTTTTAAACGTATAGAAGGATACTTATAAAAGTGCTGGATGTTTACTTACCATGTAAGGGACATTGTGATTTATTATGAATTATTCGTCAATCCTGTTTCTGCAATTTTAATTTGTTGGGCAGTGAAAAATATAAATAGTCATTTAAAAAAATAAAACTTTAGATGTCCCCATTTTGAAATGGGGAAGTCTAAAGTTCAAAACTAACACTTTAGACTTCCCCAATTTGAAATAGGGAAGTCTAAAGTCCAGACTTTAAACTTCCCTATTTCAAATTGGGGACATCTAAAGTGTTAGTCCAATGGGGACATCTAAAGTCCAGAACTGACACTTTAGACGTCCCTATTTTGGAATAGGGATGTCTAAAGTCCAAAACTGACACTTTAGATGTCCCCAATTTAGAATGGGAAAGCCTAAAGTTTTTTTTTTTGTTTTTTTAAATTAGGGACGCCAAATTAGAGTGTCCCTGCTGATTTTGGTGTACCTAATATAATATTAGGGACACCATTTTTTGCCTCCCTAATGATATATATATCAAGGATGCCAAAAAATATTATATTAGACTGCATCCCTGCTGGGCATCCTTGATTTTTTTAAAAAAATTTACTTTAGGCGTTCCTAATTTAAATAGGTACATCTAAAGTGTAATTTTAGAGACTTTAGACGTCCCTATTTGAATTGAGGACATCTAAAGCAAAGAAAAAAGGTTAATTGTTTTTTTACTTTAGGCGTCCCTAATTCAAATAGGGACCTCTAAAGTCTCTAAAGTCATACTTTAGATGTCCCTATTTAAATTGGGGATGCCTAAAGCTATTCAGTTCCCACCCAGAATTACAAAAATACCATCGTCTTTGTTTTTTACTTCTCTTTTTTAAAAATAGACGTCCTTTAGAGTAGTAGAATCTATATTCTATAGTAATGTGTCACATAAGGATGAGACATACTTGACAGTAGTTTAACAAATTAACCAACAAATAGTTAATATATTTTTATAAATTTTCAGAAATCTATAGGTTTTTTATGGTTTTCTAGAAACAACTGTAAAAATATGTGAAGCTAACATTTGAAAGTTTTTTAGAAGACTTCTAAAAAATGATTATTGTTACGAGTGTAAATGGTATATTAAAAAGCACAATTGTACATTGTCATAAACAAGTAATATAGAAGTGAGTAGAGTATCGTTCCTATAAGGATTGATCACTAGGTACCAAAATTAGTAATCCTAATTCTATTAGGTCAATCGGTTAGTTGGTGATTGAGATTACAAAATTTAAAAATGATTAAATTAAATATGAATGCAAATGATATGAAAACAACTATGAGAAAAAGCCTTATGGATCATATTTTACTTAACAAATTTCAGATTGAATCATCTATATATTCTAGTCTAATTTATTCCACATGATTGATAGCCGCGTTTCCCTAATTTAATTACTAACCTCTTCCAATGTCAAACAATTCTATAATTAATTGCTAATCCAATATATCCCTATATGAGTTAAAGCAATCAATCACACATTAAAATTTATGGAACTCATTAAGACTACACAACCCATAAGAATATATTCCTATTTCATATGCAAATTATGGTTTCAATTATAGGATCTACACATATGCATCTCCTTCCAGTCCCAACATATATATTGAAATCATTCAAAAGATGGGCAATTAATTCAAAGCATTGCGAACAATAATCAAAACTCAATCATGAAGGGAAAATTAAAACTAAATTTAATAAGTTAAGATTCAATCTATCATTAGTAAGCTACATCATCACCCTAGGAAAATAGAAATTTAGCTTATGATGAAATTAAAAATAAAACCAAAATGAATTGAAAATTAAACCTTATAAACATTGCATGAAACTCAATTATTAAATTCTAAAACACAAAGATACAACTATAAGATGCATGAAAATGGAAAAATCTAGCCTTCCATATAGGAAGTAAAACCTTCCATGTAAGTGGCAACCTATACCATCTATAAAGGAGGACTACCTAAACCTTCCATGAAGGAGGTTTGCAAGAAGCAAATACAATGCATGAAATTAACTCTAAGATGATGTGTTTCCGTGTGTCTTGAGCTCCTTTGTTTATAAATAGAGGGGTTGCAAAAATTTCCACATTGTTAGGCATAAATCTTGACCTTAAGCCACCAATATTGACCTTAAGGTGCCAAACTTCTTGATTGCATTTTGACAGTCAAAACGGTGAAATTTCACAATGTGATCTTCATGAAAGTTGTAGCTCTGGATCTTATGTTGAAAACACAATTGAAATCTTCCTATTTCAACATTTGTAGCTCAAGTTATAGTCAAATTAGTAGGCAAAGGTCAGTTTGGGACAAATTCACGTTCTCAACTTCTAAGAAAAATTCGAAACCCTTGAAGGCAGAACTGGGTTGTGGCCTCAACATAAAAGTTGTAGAGCTTTTTCTTAGCTTTTTATCCATATAGAGAACGTCCCAATCCAACATTTAGAGCTCCAGATATTGCCTGAAAATTGAAACAGGGTCAAATTTAGTATTTTTTGAAAAATTCTATTTTATGCCAAAATCATTATTTATTTATTAATGACACCCAAATTCATTAAATGAAGCTCAATTATCATCCACAAAATCATCATATAAAAGAAAATAGATATGCAAATATTTAACTTATCAAATTCCCCTACACTAAGCTCTTGGACGTCTTCAGACAATAACGAGTGACTAATAAGTGCTTCCAACACAATTAAAATGTCAAGTCATAAGAACACAATTGAAAAAAAAAAGAGATCATAGTATTCATGAATCAACAAAAATATAAATTGATAACTTTGTTTGAAAATGAATAAACCGAGTTTGTAATTGTAACTCATTCTCTCAATCTTTCAAGTGTTCAAGGGTAAGTATTTTGCTCAAATTCAACCGAAAAAATTGCACTACGATAGACTTGCTAAAAATCTCAATCTCCACTATCTAATTCACATGCATAATTCAAATCAAAAGGACTTATTAAGGATTGTAATGAGGTTAAGGTAAAAGGAATGTAAAACATGATATGAAAGGCTACATTTAAGAAATAGAGCAATTGAAAATGGGCCAACTTATGAATAAATCTATCTCATCACAACAACCCACAATTTTAGTTCAAATACTCAATATCTCTTTTGTTTTCTTTTTCCTTTTTTTGCAACTCTAAAGTTGATGATATACACACCCCCACACTTGTCAAAAACCCATTTCACAAAAATTTCAAATCCTTTGCTAATCTTCTGAATTAGGTAAAAGCACTTGATATATCATTAAAATATATGTTAATGGGTTAAGAACAAAGAAATAGTTAATTAGGCTCAAAAGGGCTTATCAACGATATAATTCTAATGTTGACTACTTGGCTTTGGCTAAAGAAAGAAAATTAATGCCTTTTATCATTTTTTAATGTGCAGGTGAAATGTAATCTCTGTTAGATATGATTAGTTTTGATGATGTCAAATATAAATGTCAAATGATAAGAGCAAAAAGTTTATATAATACTTTAACTAATTATTATGTTTAATATTGCATACCTTGTAGATTAGTCAAGCAAAGATTGAAGATAATCAAGAAAATAAAGAAGTTGTCTTGTTGGGTTATAGAGAATGATCATCAAGAAGAAAGATTTTGAAGAAAGAAGAAATTATAAGATCTAGTGAGAATATCAAGGTTCAAGCTGTTAGAAGTGATATTAGAGGTTTCTATGATGATACCGGAGGCTTCTATGATCAAGTGATGGTTGGAATAGGTTAATACAAAGCTAAGATGACTTATATGTGAGTTATGGCACTTCTAGAGGAGTTTTACTCGAGTGTGAGCTCAACACTCGAGTGCCAGAGGTGTTGCACTCGAGCACGGGATGAACACACTCGAGTGTCGGGGGGCTACTCTGTTCTACTCTATTTTACATTCAGCCTGACAGAGGTCCGGTATTTTGGCCATATCTCTCAAACCACACGTTGGTTGACCCGAAACTGGTGGCATATGAAAGAAGACTCACAACACGTAAAATGTACACCAAGATCATATTTAAAGAAGCTCAGATGAAGGAGATATGTTCCGAGGAAGATGACACTGAAATCAACTTCACGTTTCAAGACAGGTTTGATATTTTGAACATAACCCACAAACCACACATAGGATTGAGACGAGACTAGTGCCATATGAAACTAGACTCAAAGGGCTTTCCATGAATAGGTGATTTGCCTAATTTAAACTTATATTCTATGAGCTATGCCTTTTGCAAGTTGATGCTTGTGCAGTCTAGTGGGATAGACACTCTTTCGATCATAACTTGCAAAATACAAGGAGTTTGGAGCTGATTCTTTTTGCAATTGAATGTATATGGCAAGAGCTTTCTTATGATACATCATTATAATCAAATAAATAAATTTTGTCTAATGTGGCCCCACATCACTCACGAGTGCAAAAACGCACTCTTGAAAAATGTCATGCGAGTGTTGTCCAGAAGCGGCTGAAGTATAGAGAAATTTACAACACTCGAGCACTAGGATCCACACTCGAGCATCAGGTTGCCTTGCACTCAAGCACATGCAAGTGTTGACATAAAAGTGTTAACCCGAGAAGAAGCATGTACGTGAAAACAAGAAGCGTACTCGAACAGACTGGTTGCACTCGAGTGATGTCCAAAATTGCACTCGAGTTCCTGCGAGTGAAGAGCAGCAAGTGATTGCCCGAGAGGAAGCCAAAATGTGAAATTGTACATGCACTCGAGTGAGGCTTCTTTGCACTCGAGTGAAGTCCTGATAGAACCAACGTAGAAAGTTCAGACTCTCATAGTCATCAATCCAAACGTGGTTAAATGTTATACATTCATTATGTTTTCACTTGTTATTGTTCCTAAATATTAACTAACATATATTTCAAGTGTAAAACAGGAGATTAAACATTTAGATTGCATCTTCAAGAATGGAGGTTATTTATGGCAAATATTGTTACTCAACGTAATGAGTCCCATAAGCCAGAAATTCAGCTTTTGACCAATGATCCAATATACTCATGACTAACACTTCATCATATTAGTGATTAAGCATTTTATAGTATGAAACAAGAAATGTAACGTTGAGATTACATATTCAAATGAGAGAGTCAATTTGGCAGGCGACATCATTAAACACTGAGTATCGGCTACCTACCACGACAAAAGATTGACCCACTATGAATAAATATCTGAAACACAAACATTCCACAACGTGACGTATAGCTCAAAATAAATCATCTTGCTCTTCAATGAGATGCTCCACTCTACAATGGACATATCATAGTGGCTCGTTATTCAAATGTACACAACGGTCAAACGAAGCAATGGGACTCCAACGGACAAATGCTCACAATAGTCATCATCTTCATCAACTATAAATGAGAGAGCATTCAAAGTCGATGAAAAACTGAGACAGTAAGCAACTACGAGAAAAATGATAGAAATATGAATCCTCTGCTTCTACCCAAGCACTCTCTGTTTTCCAGTTTATATATTACTTATCATTGAGAGAGTGATTATTTGTATTGTACTTCAGTGAGCATTATATCCACTTTGTGAGAGAGTCTGTAAACACTTTCAACTATATTTCTGAGTTGATCTCAAGGTAGAGGGACCTTGAGAGGGTTGATTTCCTTACTAGGGAAGCTATAGAGAGAATTGCCAGTAAGACATTCTGCTAGTAAGACTTACAAGGTGCAAGCAGTAGAGAACGTTGCTGCTCATAAAACTTACAGGGGTGTAAGCAGGAGAGAACGTTGCTGCTCGTAAGACTTGCACGAGTAAGCAAGAGAGGAATATCTTCGGGATTGCTCTGCTCGTAAGACTTGTCGTAAGGGGGAGTATTTCAGTAAGAGTTTGTAAAAGGTTTCATAAGTACCCGACTAAACTTGTGCGATTGTAAAGGTTTTTCTTGTGCTCGGATTAAACAAGAAGATAGTGGATTTGAAAATCTCAGGATGAGCCTGGGGACTGGAAGTAGGCCATCACAGATTATACCGAACCAGAATAAATGACAGTTTGCATATTCTCTTCCCTAAGCTCTTATATTTCCAGCATATATTATTTAATCTAACGTACTGTTGATTTATGATTCATTACCTTCATACTTATTGTTTTTACTAAGATGCGAAAAGATTTTCAAAGTTTTAAAGTTTTTATCCTACACCCAATTCACCCCCCTCTTGGGTGTCAGCTGGTTCTAACAATCTCAATCAAATTTAAAGCAAGTTTTAAAGTGACAACTTAATAGGTGAATATCACACACAAGAGAAATAATCATTATTGATCAAATAGGCTCAAAGGCTCACAGTTATGGGCTTTCAAACTCAGCTTATTCAATCTGAAAATTCATCACCAATCCCAACAATCATTTGTTCAATCATGCTATGAAATCACTAAATTCAATTGATCCATACTTAAAACTTATATACTTCTTAAGATCATTAAAAAACACCTAAATAGAATGATTTTTTTATAGAAGGAACAAAACATGCAACTAATAAAATGAGTCTCAAGAGTTAAGAATAACTCTTTATCCTACCCCATGCATATAATGGTTTTATTAACTAACTAATTTTTTTTTACTACGCCTCCCCTAACCTAAATAAGACATTGACCTCGATGTCTTATAGAGCTTAGAGAAAGATTTTATTTAAAAACATAAACAAACAATAAACCAAAATGCTAAGAGTAAAACCAAAAGATTAAGGAAAGTTACAACCGAAGAGTAGTATCTGGATTCTGCTTCTGACTTCTATTTGAAGATTGCCCACCTATTTACTTCACTAACAAATATGGTTTCAATTCATAGGTTTGCAATTGTTCAATCAGCTGATCAGCAGTTGATACAAAAATTATGGAATGGCGAGTCGCTTGAGGAATAAATCCTATTTCCACATCATGATCAAAAAATGACACCAAATCATCATAAAAACTATTAACATTTAACAATCCTAATGGCTTTTTGATAAAGTTTAGCTTAGCGCAATATGCAACGCTAGAAATCCCATCCAATGTCTCCAAACCACCGGGTAGAGCAATAAAAGCTTCAGCATGGTAAAACATATGTCCCATTCATTCAGGCAAGCTTGAAACATGTAACTCTTCTCCTAAGGGGAAGATGTGATCTTCCAACTCCTTTACCCTTATACTCAAACCCTTGCTTCTATTAATTGATGCAGAAATGGCCACACTTCCCCTTAGGCCCTGGATGCCTCCCCCATATTTAATGTTGATCTTTCTAGCAGCTAATGCATTCCCAAGCTTCACTAAAAATGAGATAGATTTAAATCTACATTTTGATATGATATCCTTTTTCTCTTCTTTACTTAGACAATTTATGTTTACAAGTGGAAGAGTGCATATTTACAAGTGAAGATTGAATATTTACAAGTGGAAGAGTGCATATTTATACTATTAAAAAGTGACAACCAGATCATGCAAATCACACATTGTTCAAAGAAGTTTGAAAAAATTTACTAACACGAATGACTGGTATAGAATGCATGAAGAAATTAAACAAAATGAGAAAAAAAGTTAAAGTTACTGAAAAGATAAGACATATTAGACAAAAGCATGATTATAAATATTAGTTGTGACTATGACTCCCATCTTCCTCTGGTTTTACGTCTAGTAACAGCTTAAACGCTTTCTATGAATCGAGGATTTGCTTCCCATCCAGTTTTCTTATAAATTGTCAAATAGGGTCTTTTAATGTTAGATTCTCAAGATAGTAGCACTCTTTTCTTTATTAAAAATGTTCATTAAATCGAGAAGAATACAATGAACATCACCACTCGGATGCGTCTTAAAAGTTTGAATGATATCATCCAATGACTTTTTACTCAGTCCATCCTTTATGAATTGAATTTTTATCTTCTCGATTTACAGAAACCATACATTTGCCCTTATAACACTAATCACATGTCCACCTTACACATTTACGGCAGATCTTCATTTTTTTGGCTCCCTCTTTTTTGGAGTAAGAACTTCTTCCCATTCCTGGCATGGGTTTAATAAATGACTTATAAATCTCAGCTGCTAAATGTACCTTAACTCAATGATCTAGCGTATGTCCTCAGGAAGGCTCAAACACTTGAATATCTTCATTCTTTCAAGTTGACAGCTGTAGATCTTCCCGAGCACATCTTTAGGAACAGCTATAGATCTTCCTGAGCACAGCTTTGGGAAGAGTAGGGAACCTATTTTTAAGCTTTATAAGAGATTCCTCCATATTAACTTGAAATGAAAATTATGACAACTAAAATTTCTAACGCAGTGCAGTATATTTCAGTGAGTAGGAAAGAAAAATGAGCAAGAAAAAGAAGTTTTAGGTTACCTCCCAAATAGATGCCCTTCTTTAACATCTTTAGCTAGACAAAAAGCAAACCAAATTTATTTTTTTTATTTTTTTGGTACAAGTCATACAAAATCAATGGTAACTTCAACCCTACACATAAATGTCACATTGTCCTTAATGTGAACAAGTAACACTTGGTAATGGAATTGAAGAAATCACCATATCCTCAGTGTAGGGATAGTAAAAGCTTCTAAGATCTCAATTTCTTTTACCAACTGAGCACAACTCACAAGTGCCACCATTCAAATCAATAGTCATTAACAAATATCTATCGCATGCAAAACTAAACTATAACCAGCACTCATGTCTAGAACATATTATCAACAATCAATTCAAACAAAACAAGGAAAAGTGGAAGGAAACTCCCCTCTTAATACTTGTCTTGTGCTTTTGAATGTTCTTGATTGTAGCTACCAAAGTGGAATACATCATTAGGGGCTACCAAAAGTCCTAATAAATCAAAACAAAACACCAAACCAAACTTTGGGTTGCCTCCTAAATAGCCCTAAATTTATAGTCTTCAACCAGACTCCCAAAACAAATCACTAATCACAAGTATCAAACACCATGATTTCCCTGTCTTCATTTCTTTTAAAACAATAAGGGTTTAGACAAAAATAGATCATTCAAGGTAATTAATTATACTTCTTCAATCATAGACAGTTTTAGAGTACAAGTATTAACTAAATTCAAATAAAGCACAACATGCATATATTTGCAAATAGATTTAGGAGCATCCAAAAAGTTAGAGCATCCCATAAATCCACTTGACTCTTATCAATAAGAGTCAACACTTCAATAGGAGAGACATGAACAACAACTTTTGGAATATCCACATTAATTTCAATATCAAAATGATAGGAACTAGGTTCCACAACCAAAACTTCTTCTAGACTACACCCACTATTCTCTCCAAAAGGGATTTCAAGTTCCTTATCACATTCCATAAGAGCTAAAGTTTCATTCAATTCCACATCCTCAACTTCCTCACAATAATCATCATCAACACAAGAAGTGGTCATCATGCTTAAATAATTATCTTGCCTCATAGTCTCAAGCGATGAAACAATTTGACTCACATAGATTCCATTATCTTGGACACTTTACTCAACGCTAGTGATAAGTTCCTTTTGCCTACTTCTAAATCTCTCTTATGATTCCGCACACTCCTCACTTAATCTTTCTAAATAAGATTTTTCCTTATACTCAATGGTGTGTTCTTCAATATATGGATAAGAGTAGAAAGGAGGATTAATTTCATTAGGACAATACTTGACATATGGATCCAAAAAGTCTTGTTGCTTTAAAATTCCACCATGGTAAAAGGAATGATCAAAACAAGTTTGGTTCATAGTGAAATCATCTCTCATATAATGACTGGTAGTGCTATATGAATAATGCTCATAGGATCTACAAATAATGACTAGTAGTACTATATGAATATGAAAATTATGGTTTCAATTATAGGATCTACACACACACATCTCCTTCCAGTCTCAATATATATTGAAATCATTCTAAAGATGGCCAATCAATTGAAAGCATTAAGAACAATAATCAAAACTAAATCATAAAGACCAAATTAAAACTAGATTTAATAAGTTAAGATTCAATCCGTCATTATCACCCTATGAAAATGGAAATTTAGCTCATGATGAAATTTAAAAAAATCAAAATAAATTGAAAACTTTATAAACATTGCATGAAACTTAATTATTAAATTCTAAAACACAAAGATATAACTACAAGATGCATGAAAATGGAAAAATCTAGCCTTCGATATAGGGGTAAAACTTCCATATAGGTGTCAACCTATACCGTATGTAATATCCCAAATTTTAGGCCTAAAGACTTGAAGATAAGCTTGTATCAGGTAGACGACTAAGCCTAGTTCAGGAAGAGTCCCAAGAATGTTAGGAAATAGAAAGACTTTCGGGGACTATGTGATCAGGCCCTATTGGGCAGAGGGCCCATTATGCTTAGGTAGTAGGATCAAAGTGTTGGAGCATATGTGCATGGACACATGCACTTTGACCTAGCATCATTTGGCGGGCCTCAATATATGTGAAGCAACCTCGAATAAGTCCTGAGTGGAATCCCAAGTGAGCACCGATCTAGTACTTTATTAGAGTAGCTTTAATAAAGTAAGTCATGTGAGTAATGATGACTCAACTTTTGGATTGGCAAAATAAGAGCATAATATGTGTCCCTTAATCATGACAAAGAACAAAGCCACTTTTATGTTGGCCAAATAAGGAGTTGATAAGTGTCCTTCATCATTATAGCACCTTTATGCCTTTTGTGTTGGTGTCCTTGGAGCATGCCACCTAGAGCCTGAGTCAGGTAAATCCAGTGGTCCCCGTCTGATCAGGTACTTGACTTTCCTGAACAACGAACCCAAGAGTCTAGGGAAATTGTTAGGCCACTCCTTCCCCTGACCAAAAAGGCACTACCTAAGAGAGAGAGAGAGAGAGAGAGAAGATAAAATGCTTTATTGACATATGGCAATCTTGAGCTTATATCTTGTGACACCTAGCACACTATAAGAGCATCCAATTGCATGATCAAATCACAACCATTCCCTTCCCTTTATGAGCATTTCGCCCAGCATTAGAGTGGGAAGAGAAAATCTAAAAATTCACACAAAAATTGATAGAGGAAAGAGAAAGGATGAATAGTGTTGTGTTCTTGAGCTCCAGAGCCGATTCTGACCTCGAATCATCGTTTCTGGGTGATGAAGCCTTCAGTAAACTTCTTCACTTACTAGAGCTTCATTTCTATGGTCTCAGTTTTCTAATCTGAGGAGTTGTGTCATTTAGTTAGCCAAAGTGCCACCAAAATATAGAACCGATTATAGAAACGCAAAGAGGTAAGCCTAAGCTTTATTTCGAACCAATTGGTTTGTGCTTTTGTTAAGTTTTCATGGATTCTTGTGGCTTCAGTCAAATGGATTTTTGAGGTTGAATGTTGGTTTAAGATTGAATATGATGAAATCATATGTTTAATGACAAGATAAGACCAAATTGGTGGCTAAAATACAAACTAGATTGTTGTTTTTGGCGTATGAGTTTCACTCAAGGGTAAAAACTAGGGAGTTGGAATGATCTTAAATGAGTTGGAAAAACCAAACGTTTGAATTTTTGTGTAAGTGCTGCTAGATTTCGTTTGTTGGAGGCAGTCTGCTTGTTATGAGTTGTTGAATAATCAAATCTTGTCTAATGACAATAAAACTTACCAAAATAATAGTAGACATGCTAAGCTTTAATTTGATATATGATAAGCTCAATTTGGGTTTGTATATTGGGAGATATTAATTGTTAAAAATTGAGGTTGAAAGTGGAATTGATTATGGAATAATGTATGGGATTCATGGAATTCTGTATAATTGTTGTTGTAGATGGTAGTGGTTAATATTTTTTCTATATAGAGGACTTAGAGAGCTTCGAATAAAACTTTGAACCACTCCATTTCAATTTTTGTAGATTAAGTTATGATTTTTGGAAGTTGAGCCAAGAAACAGTGGATTTCTTGGCCGTGGCCAAAATGTTTATGGACCATTTTTGGTTGTGGCCAAAGGATTCCTTTGCCGTAGTCAAGACCCCAACTTCTAACATTTCATATTTTTTCCAAGAAATGTTGAATTGTTTAGCCTCCCTAACTTCATAGACATTGATATACACTTCTAATGACTCTCTATCATGTCTCTAATGTTGTGATTGGATATCTAGGGTCATGAGAGGTCAAAGAAGAAGAAATGGAAGAACTTCCAAGAAGCTACAATAGTTGGAACAAAAGGTACAATAGGAGGACACGAAGACAAAAGGTAGTTAAACTCTTGTAACTTGCATGTATTTGATATGTGAATGCTTGTATGATGACATGTGTTATTGCTTTGATGAATTGTATGGAACATATGTGAATGATTAAAGCTCTGTTTGTACTTATGCTATGGCCATGAATGCATTGTAAAACATTGAGTATGCAAATATCATTATGTTGGCATGAATTTATGTAAGCAAGAATATCATACATTAAGCATTATCTTGCAAGCATATTTAGCATTGTTTGCTATTGAGATTCTCTCAAATCTGACTCTTCCTCACACACCATGTAAGTATGATGAGTACAGGAGAAGAGTGCATGAAGATATGAAAGAAAGAAGGATGTTGGCGAATTAAACAAATATATGTGATAGTTTGTCATGTATAAATTATTGCATGTTTTCGTTATTGTATAAACATGCCATGAATGATGAATATATGTACTCAAGGCTAAATGAATGAGTTAAGGATGAACAGAGAAATGAGTAGCAAATCACTTAGATTGAATTCAACAGAGATGAGAATGATGAGTAACAATAAATTTGCATACCGCTATAAGATGCTTCTGTAAGATTTTGAAATTCATTTTGTAAAACTCATCAGATCAATTATAGAATGTATAGATGTTACACCATCTATAAAGGAGAATTACCTAAACCATCCATGAAGGAGGCATGCAAGAAGCAAATACAATGCATAAAACTAACTCTAAAATAGTGTGTTTCCTTGTGTCTTGAGCTCCTCTATTTATAGATGAAAGAGGCGCAAAAAATTCCACATTGTTAGGCATGAATCTTGACCTTAAGCCACCAATATTAACCTTATGGCAGCAAAACTTATTGATTGCAGCATAATTTTGATAGTCAAAATGGTAAAATTTCACAAAATGATCTTCATGAAAGTTGCAGCTCTGGATCTTAGCTTAAAGACGACTGGAAGCTCCTCATTTCAACATTTACAGCTCAAGTTATTGTCAAATTAGTGGACAAAGGTCAATCTGGGACAAATTCACGTTCTCAACATCCAAGCAAAATTCAAAACCCTTGAAGGCAGAAGTGGGTTGTGGCCTTAACATAAAAGTTGTAGAGCTTTTCTTAATACTTTATCCATATAAAGAATGTCTCAACCGAACATCTAGAGCTCTAGATATTGCATAAAAACTGAGAAAAGGTCAAATTTAGTATTTTTCAAAAAATTCTATTTTATGCCAAAATCATTATTTATTTATCAATTACACCCAAATTTATTAAATGAAGCTCAAATATCATCCACAAAATCATCATATAAGGAAACATAAATATACAAATATTTTACTTATAAATTATATTTTTCGCTTGTTTTAAAATAACCATGAAGTGTTTAAATTTAAAAAGGAAATGGTGAAAATATAAACCCAAAATCTTTTCCAAAAAAGTACGGCTTACACCATAATTAAACCTCTGGTGCAAAAATGCATATGAACTTTTCAAAATCGAAAAAAAAATTCCATTGTTTTTAACTCCTCTAAACATCTATTACTTTTTTAATATAGAATTTTGTAAAGGTGGAAAAATACACATCATCTTTTTCTAAAAGTGCTGCTAGCACTATAATCAAACTTTGAGTGCTAAAGTGCTTATATCATATTAATCCTACATGTAATACCCCGAATTTTAGGATTGGAGGCTTGGGAATAAGCCTGAATAAGTGAACTACTAAGCCTTGATTTAGTAGGTGTCCCAAATCTATTCTCTAATGTTTCTTATATCTTTGGGGCATTAAAGAAAACAAAATGGTGAATTTTGAAGAAAGTGATTATGCTTTCAGTGAAATTTCCTGCGAGGCAGTGAGCTTGTCATGAGGTTTTGGAAGACCAAATGATGAGCAAAAATTATGACATTTTACAAGGTGCAATAATACATCCTATGTTTTAATTTGATAGGTCATATGAATCAATTAGAGCTATATACAAAAAGTTATGAATTTTTGAAGTTTGTGCAGTGAAATTGATTATTTTTTGGAGCAGCAGTCAAAGAAATTAAATCTGGGAATGATGTGCTTCCAACTGGCTAAAATCCATATTTTTCCTTGAAACTAGACTCAATAAGGGTTCTATAGCCATTGGAATTGCTCCAAAATGATGTCCACAAATGTAGTTATGATTTTTCAAAATTTAGGCAAAAAATCTGCCAGAATTTCCATTAAATCCAAAAGTAGAATAAAAATGTGATGGCAAATTTTAAAATTATGAGATGAATGGAAAAGCCAATTGGGAGCTAAAGGAAGGACCCTAGGACGCCATTACATGTAACATGAAAAGTGAAATATTAGTTGTATGATATTATATGTACACAATTTTATGTACATAAAAAGTTCAAGCTTTGGAATTTTGAGAAATTATGACTTAAGTGTTAGAGCAACCGTTTCACCCAAGAGGGGGGTGAATTGGGTGATCTTAAAAATTTCGTTGCAAATATAAAATTTGACGTTGAAATTAAAACAGGAAAGAGTAAGGAGAAATATCACCGAAGTGTACACCGAGAGTTATACTGGTTCGGCCACAACCACTTTGACCTACGTCCAGTCCTCCGAGCTTCTCTGAGAGTTTCACTATAACTTCCAAGATTCAGTGGGTTCTTGGCACCTCAGTACAAGCAAGTTCCTTCGCCTGGACACTCGCTCCCCCTTACAAGTTGTAATCCAATCCCAACTCAAGGTTCCACAACCTTAAGTTACCTCAATAACAAATATTGAGTTTGAATGAAATATCTCTCTCACAGAGTGAATAAGAATCACTGAAGCATAGAATTACAAGTATAATGTAAAACAGAGTAATGAACTTGATGATACGTTCGTGAGTGTGTTCTTCTTCTTTTCTCTGTTTGGATGTTCCCATATATATAGATACGTTAGTAATGATTGCTGGAACATATTTCTTCATGCCCGTTGGAGCGTGCACAGCCACATTGACTTTTCCAGTATTTGAAAAACATACGTTTGCGGTAGGTGGCGGTCGGTGACATTTGAGCGTTACATTTGACTTTCCGTATTTGGTAAGATCTCTTTATTGTTTATCTGTGGATATGCTAAGAGTACTAATATAATGAAATTTTAATCAAATAGGAAACAAAACAATGAACGTTGGAATAATTTCAAAATTTCTGGGTTTGCATACTCGAGTAGCTACTCGAGTATTCATTAAAGTTTACTCGAGTACTTACTCGAGTATCATCGTGAAATCTTTGATGGACTGTAAGTCAACAAACAACTATAAGATTACTCGGGTAGTGCATGGAATAAACAAAATATCAAACATTTGGAAATGCCTGTTTACTCGGGTACCTACTCGAGTAATGCACTCTTTTCTTCATAGGTTACATGGGTACCAACTCAAGTAAACCTTCAAATAAACTTATGTTACTCGATGCTTTACTCCAGTAATGTTGGCAGATTTCAAGGCTGAGAGCACTTCAAGTTTGATTACCTTATTCTCGAGTACATACTCGAGTAAACTCAATTTATGTTCATAGCTTACTTGGGTAATGACTTGAAGTTTCCTTCAAAAAATAACTCTGCATACTCGAGTACATACTCGAGTAATCCACTTAAAATGAATTAATAAATACCTGCAAACTTGAGTAATGACTCGAGGAAACTATGATAAAATTAGTTCAAGTTATTCGAGTACTACCTCAAGTTTTTACTTACCTCAGTGCGTTACTCGAGTAGCTACTCGAGTAATATTGGCAGTGGTATAAAATGCCGAGAGCAACACATTTTCTGAAACAGAGTAACTCGAGTACATACTCGAGTATCATTGGCAGGCCGAGAGTAACTTGAAAACTTTTACCTGGTTACTCAAGTAGCTACTCGAGTAACGTTGGCAGGCCGAGAGCAACTCTATGGTATTTACCTGGTTACTCGAGTGGCTACTCGAGTAACATTAGCAGGCCGAGAGCAACTTGAAAACTTTTACACTATTACTCAAGTACTTACTTGAGTAACATTGGCAGGTTACTGGAAGGTATCTCTGGTAACTTCAAGTTTTGTCTCATTACTTGAGTACATACTCAAGTAATGCCTTAGAAAACTTACTTCTCATCAAGTTTCTCAGCTTTTTCTCTTGGCCTTTCTTCATTACTCCAATGCTTACTTCAAGTGATGCTTTTCCCTATTATTACTTTGTTCAAACTTATTTATTCATTAAATCTTTTTCATAATATTCTTTGTTATCATCAAAACATGAGATCTAACATTAAGCAAGACACACCATGACATAAATGGTATACCGAAGAATATCATTTCCGACCGCGACCCCCAATTTACTTCAAGGTTTTGGAGAGTGTTGCATGAAGCCTTGGGAACGCAATTGAGATTCAGCACGGCCTATCATCCTCAGACAGATAGTCAATCAGAAAGGACTATCTAAATACTAGAGGATATGTTGCGAGCTTGTGTCCTCGACTTCAAAGAAAATTGGGATCACTTTCTTCCACTTGCTAAACTCGCCTACAACAACAGCTATCATGCGAGCATTCGCATGGCACCGTATGAAGCATTGTTTGGGAAGAAGTGTCAATCACCCTTGTGTTGGAATGAATTGTCTGAGAGGAAGCTTTATGGGTCGGAACTTGTTGACCAAACCTTAGCACAGATTCATGTTATTTGTAAGAGGCTTCTTACGGCACAAAGTAGACAGAAAAGCTACGCTGACAAGAGGAGACGACCTCTAGAATTTAAAGTTGGTGATCATGTCTTTTTGAGATATCACCAGTTACGAGCATCGGAAGAGCTATCAAGTGAAAGAAGCTGAGCCCGAGATATATAGGTCCTTTTGAGATCCTTGAGAGGATTGGGCCTGTTGCATATCGTGTAGCCCTACCCCCAAACTTGAGCAAACTACATGACATGTTTCATGTTTCATGTTTCCCAATTGAAGAGGTACCAACCGGATCCGTCTCATGTCGTTGAGTATGAGGAAATTGAGTTGTAAGACAATTTCACATATGCAGTGAAGTTGGAGCAGATCATTGATCAAGAGAATCGACAGCTTGAACACCAAAGCATTCCATTTGTGGAAGTGATCTAGAAGGGAATGACTCAAAGAAAGGGAACTTGGGAAGCAAAAGAAGATATACGAAGGCGTTACCCAGAGTTTATGGCTAAAATGGTGTAACAATTTTGAGGACGAAATTTATTTTTTGGGGTGGGGGGGGAATTGTAATATCCTAAATTGTAATCAAGGGCTAATGACCTCAAAAGTGATGTAATTAATATAAGTTAAATACTTTAAAAGTATATGAGGTGAATTGCGATATAGAATGTGTTTGATGATGGATTAATACATATTGTGATAATTAAGGATAAAATGGTAAATTACCAATCAATTGGTCAATTGCCGAAGAGGGAGGCTCATAGGTAATTAGAATCAATGGCTAGGATGGAGTGATTAATGGGGTAGCATTCTATGCATATAAGCTCATATGTGATCATAGAAGGTAAACCAAGATCATGACAAGTGGCATGTTTTGGACCATAATGATAGTCAAAGGTTCAAACTCCATTTTCTCTCTTCTTACTCCCTCCAAGTCTGTTTTGGGTAGGGAATAAGGGAAAAATCTGACTTCCTTCATCATTCTTACTCTCTCCCCTATCTTCCATTGCCGTCCTAGTTTGAGCAAGAAAGAGAAAGTGTTAAGGTGAGTTTTGATTAGCTAGATGCTTCCTAATGCTCAAATGCTCTTTATTAAAGTGGTTCATGGTGTTGAGAGCTTCCTTGTCATCATTTCAGAATTTGGAGAAGGGGTGTTTTAGTATTTGAACAAATATGAAGGTTGGAGAATCAAGGTTTTAATTTCAGCAAATTGAAGAGGTAAACATTTGGTGCATGGTAATGTGTAGAAAATGGTGTTAGGATGTGTTATAATGTCATTAGGTTTGATTTGGAATTGATAGAGAAAGTTTAGTGGTTTGTGGGTTTGTGTGACCTTGAGAGCTAGAGTTGAAAATGTGTTGATTGGATGTTAATTTGGGTATTTAGAGGTTACTAATAGGTTCCTTATGGGGTTTTTTATGGGAATGAGTTTTGGTATAAGTTTTGGAACAATTGGAACCAGTTTTGGTAAATCTGGAAAGTTATATTAGTTGTTGTGATTTGGCTTCTGATAAGCCTTACTCGAGTGAGGTAGGATCTCACTCGAGTGCACTATGATATTTTCAGTGTTATGGTTAAGTCTTTAGGCAGTGAGCGTGAGTGTCGTACGTTATCACTCGAGTGTATAGGGTGTCACTCGAGTGCATATGCATGTAGCACTATAGGCGTGCGTCTCAGGTTAACACTCGCAAGCAAATTGTCAAGAGTGTGCGTGGGCACTCGCGAGTATTGAGAAGTCACTCAAGTGCTAGGGCTAGTACTCAAGTGAACTTGTCGCCTTAGAGCCCTAGTTGCTCTCGAGTAGTTACTTCCTGTACCCCACTTGACGGGACACGGGTGACTATGTGTCATCACTCGAGTGCCTAAATGAATGCTCGAGTATACTAGCCACTCCAGAATGTGTTCGTACTCTAGGGTACACACTTTCTATGTCTCACTCGCGGGGACTCTAGTGCAAGAAGGGGGAAGCACTCGAGTGAGAATATCTTCACTCGAGTGATTCAGCCTAAAATCAACATTGATCTTTCCAAAAAGGGATCTTTGAAGGTAGTTATCCCAACCCTTAAGGCATATGTCTAGGCTTCTAATAGCTACCTTAAGAGTCCAAATGATAACCAACGTTAAGAATGATAAAAGTAAGAATTGGAGTAAGGAATTAATCCGCCATTCTTGATTGTGGTTATAGGATTTGACATTTGTCCTGGCCGTAAGCAGCCCCTGCCTGATCACTATCGGAAGGAACAAGGTAGTGACTCTTGCTCTTATATTATATATGATGCATTGTATGTTTGATTTGTCATTGTATTCCGATGATTCCGAATGTGAAAGCCAGAATGGCTATGTGATTGACAGAAAGGCAATGTAATATGTGAATGCCAGAGAGGCAATATGAAAGCCAAAGTAGCTATGTGCATTGTAAGAGAGGCAATGCGTTATGTGTATGCTAGTAAGGCAACATGTGTATATGACAGCTTGTATGTTGTGTTCGTGCTGCTATATTGTGTGATGATTTGCTTGCATGCTTTATGATTATATATGGTATAAGTGATTTGTTACTACTGAGATTCCTTTTAATCTCATTCTTTTTATTGTTATACCTACAGCAGGGCAGGTATTTCTTCTGGGAAGCAGCCAACCAAGAGCGGTTAGGGATTCTGGTTATTTGATCTACTTTAGATTTGGGATCACTATATATTATTTTTTGTTGTAAATAATATTTTGGAGATGGTAGTGCAATCCCCTACATGGGAGATGGAACCCTTAGTAAAAATATGAACCCGGGGGTTGCCGGGATTTTTGTTGTACACTCTGATATGTATGAATGTGAGACTACTGCATAGGTAATTATATTCGAAAATTGAGAAGTGAGACCCAAGAGAAAAGAATTAGAAAATAAGTTTGATTTTTATTGGTCTCTATTTCACTTTAATTACTCATTATCGAATTATAATTACACTAATTAAGGTTGGGGGTTACACAAAGGCCCTAGAGTGTGAAATGACAAAACTACCCCTAAAACCCAAGTTAGGGGCTGCCAAAGGCATTTTCATCTTTTCACACTGAATGTGATAAATCTAAGGTCAAAAATAGGTTCTACAAGCAAAACTGTGTAGGAATAGCTGGGGTTGTAGTTTTTGGAAAAGTATAGTTAGACTGGGTACAAAGGGACTTAGATCGAGTCCCGAGGGGTATTTTCAATCATTTTGCAATTTTAAGCAAAGATAACCAACACAATGAGTTTAGAATAATACATGAATGAGTAATAGCTTATTTATTGCAAATTTGGGATTTTAGGATTGGACAGTAGCCCAAGCCAGACATAGTTGGACCGATAAACAGGCAAGGGAAGGGTGATCTAGGTAATAAACTACCCTACTTGCATGTATTTGATATTTATGCTTGTGTAGTGATGTATATGATTGCTTTACTTGATTGTGTAGAGCATATTTGAATAATAAAGCTCTATTTTTTATACTATGGCCATGAGTATAGTATGTGAAGCACCGAGCATGCAGAAATGTCATTATCAGGTATACATCTAGTTAAAACTAACATGTCATGCACGTAGTGTAATACCCTGAATTTTGAGACTCGAGGCTAGAGAATAAACTTGAAATAAGTGGATTACTAAGCCCCGGTTTAGCAAGATCCCAAATTGTGATTAAGGGTTTAATGACTCTAAAAATGGATGTGGTTAGTGATAATAAACCCTTTTGGAGACTATGATGTGATTTGGCCTCAAATGTGATTCGTAAGTGTTGTGAGCAGCGCCGAAATCCTGTATTTGAGTTCAATTATGGATTAACCTCTAAATTGACTTAAAATAGAGGGGAGGGTGCATTGTGAAAGAAAAGGAATGAGATGTAATTATAAAATGTGTTTGGTGGTGATTCCAAGGGAATTACCATAATCAGGGGCAAAACGGTAAAGTTACTGACCAATTGATTGGTTACCAAAGAGGAAACTCATTGGTAACTTCAAGATCAATGGTTGAGATTGATTTTTATGAGATCAAAGGGTGGAATCATGTGTGTATGTGCCTATGTAAGCTCATGGAGGATGTTGCAAGATGTTGACATGTGGCACTTTGTGGACCCTTAGATCTTGGTCAAATGTTCAACTCATTTTATCTCCTCTCTTCCCTTTTAGGTCAGCCAAGATCATTTGAGCAGCCCAAAACTCATATTCATCTCTCTCTCCTCTCATTTCCATGGACGTGCAAGCTTAGAGGAAGAAACAGAAAGCTTAAGGTGAGATTTTAGCTTGTTTGGTGACCTCTTTAGCTCTAATCATCTTCTTTAATATTGTTCATAGTGATGAGAGCTTCATCTCTATGGTTTTAGATTCTTGAAAGGAGGTGTTTGATTGCTTGAGGAAAAGTGGAAAGATAAAGAATCAAGGAATTTATTTGGGAAAGAGGAAGAGGTGAGTATTTGATGACTTTTGGCCTAACTATTGTGGTTATTAGTTGAGTATTGTGAATTGTGAGTTTTACCCTGATTTTGTGGTATTTTCGTGTGGAATGTAAATGGTGGAATTGGATCTTGTTTTATGTTCAAAATGGTGTCATGTTGTGTTATTTAATCATTGGAATTGATTTGAAATGGATTGGACACATTGGTTGCAAAACTGGAAATGCTGTCCAGTGTGAATTCTGTCTGGGCAGTCTTCTCGTGTAGACGTTTTGAATGGGCAGATGATGTCTAAAAATTCTGAAACTTTTCAGTCTTAAATTTAACATCTTAAGCTTTAAAATGGATATATAATTTGCGTCATTTCGTTTTGGGAACTGGGATTTATATTTGCCCAAAGTTTGATGTATAACTGGACTTCATTCTGGAGCAGTGTGAGATTTTGTGTAATTCTAGAACTGTGTGGTGATTTTTGGTCATGGCTCATATTTTCCTATGAATAGGACTTAAATAGATTTCATTTGGCTTTGGGATCACCTCATTTTGATTTTTCTAGAATTAATTATGATTTTTTGAAGTTTCCTTGGTTGCAGCAGAAGATCTTGGCTGCAACGCAAAAGTTTCTGTACACGTTTTGGCCACAGCCAGAAATTCTTGGCTGCAGCCAAAAACCTTTTGCGCACATTTTGGCTGCAGCCAGAGGATTCTTGGCTATAGCCAACCCCCATTTTTAGCATTTTATGATTTTGAAAGGTGATTTCCAACGTAATACGTCCCAATCCTTTCAAGCTTTTGTTGAGCTTATTATTAGACACTTAAGGGACTCAAATGGTAACCAACCTTAAGTGATATGAAAGTAAGGATTTGTAATTGAGATTGACTCTATGTCCTTGATTTGGTTATAGGGTTGGATATTTTCTCGGATCGCGAGTAGCCGATGCTGGAGCATACGTGGAAAGAATAAGAGTAGGGAACTTACCTCTCCTACATGTATATGATATTTGTATTGGTATTGATGCATGTATTGCTTTGCTTGATTATGTGAAACATATATGAATGATTGTAGCTCTGTTTCTATTTATGCTATGGCCATGAGTATGTTGTTGAAACATTGAGCACGCATATATGTCATTGTGTGAGCATGAGTTATGTATTGCAAGCATGTCATGCATTAAACACTTATCTTGCATGCATATTGGTATTTGTTTCCTACTGAGATTCTCTCGAATCTTACACTCCCTACCAACATTTAGACAGGGTAGGTGGAATTGAGGATGGAGCAAGCATCCATGGGTAGCGATGACTCCTTCGGGTTGTAATCTTGTGACAGTTGGTTATTAATGCATGTTTGGGATTAAGTATATTTGGATATATAGTTGTATAGATTGGAATGTATATTCGAGTATGTATTTGGTATGAGAATTTGTGTAATCCCCTATTTGGAAAATTGTAGAGGGCAAATGTGCTCTGTAAAGCTTGGATTAATGTAAGGAATCTGGGATTGTCGGAAATTTATATTGTGCACTCTGATAGTTATACGAATGTGATTTATCTTCGTAGAGTAGTTATATTCGATATGTGAATATGAAACCAGGTCAATTAGATTTCAAAAAGTATTTGTGAAAATCTTATCGCGAATATGGGATTTTAAATGAGTTTTGTTTATTATTAATCTCTATTTCACTTTAATCTCATATTTCAGATATAATTATGGATGGGGGTTACACGTAGCACATATCTTGCATGCATTATGGTAACTATTTACTTCTAAGATTCCCCTGAATCTCACCCTCCCCACCCAATCATTCAACAGGTGAAAACATGAGGTGTGCTGAGAACAGAGAAGAGAACTGCACGAGAGAAATGCAGTGGTGAAACGAAGATGGGAAGATGTTTGTGTTTTATTGTAACAGGTTTAGACACCCTAGTAACCCTGTGTGGCTACATTATTTGTTATTATTATATACAATCCATGTGGGGAATTCCTTAAATCAAGCACTTATTATCAGTATTTTATGATATTTCTGTGTGCCCACCAAATTGTGCTCAAGCACTTTGAAAGTGTGGAAATAAGTTAAGGACCTTACAGGATACACACACACACACACATATTTAATGCTCCCATAAAATAAATGGATATTAGTCACTATGACATATATTTGAAAGAACAATACAATGAAATAAAAATTTGGACAGCACCTCCTCATAACTGCCAAGCTTCCAATTTTTGAAAATATACCCCCAACAACCCAAAATCCTTTTCTAAACACATTGGGGTACTTAATTTTGACAAAATTAAGTACTCCCAATGTGTTTAGAAAAGGATTTTAGGTTGTTGGGGGGTATATTTCCTTTGCCCCAATTCACTTGCATCACCAGAAGCAAATGCAATAACTAAAGTCAGAAACTTAAAGGGAAATAATGCAAATGATAGTAGCACTAACATCATCTTAGGATCTAAAGAAGTTTAATGGTTGTGGAAAATTTCAGAGCTTCTATGTAACCCCCTCACCGTAATTACATCCGAATTACGAATATTTAAGTGAATTAGAGACCAATAAGATAAAATCATAATTTATGATCCCGCATCCAAGAGATGGGGCATTTCGAAATCAATTTCAAAACGTAGTTAACTCTTGGTCTCACATTCATGTGTGGATATAACTACCAGAGAAATCAGAGTACATAATAAATATCAAAGTGCGGAAACCAAATCCCGGCAAACCCCGGGTTAATACATATAACTTGGGTTACAAGTTCCCAATAATGGGGATTACACAACCAAAATGATCATTTACATTCTTATGTACACTTGGCAATCCCAAATCCCAAAATGATGATAACCAACTATCCCAAAACACTAAATGTCCCTATGAGATCCTATCCGCTCCGGGATGGTCGCTTCTCCTTCGAGCCACTTGCCCTGTCTGAAATGGTTAGTCATATGGAAAGAGTGAGATTCTTGAGAATCCCAGAGCAACAACTCACTCATACAATATATAAACATAAAGCATGTATGTTCATCATAATCAGCAGCATCACAATGATCTCAGGCTCACGCCACAAACGACAGCACTCACGGCTGTATTCACAATGCACTACGCCCACTTTCGTGGTGAACACTATGCCAGCTTTCGCTGTATTCACTATGCACAACGCCCGCTTTCGCGGTGAACACTATGTAACAGCAACACGAAGCACAAAGCACCACAAAGCATCTCAAAGCACGATGTATCACTATGCCCCACAAGTATCTCAATGCACAAGGTATCACAAAGTAGCAGCAGCAGCATCCACACAAGGAATGACAAGCAAACATAAAATACATTTACACAAAGTATAAGAGAGAAGTCGCTACCTGAAGCTTTCCTGACAATCTTTGGCACAGTAGGCTCACGCGGACGACAGATGTCAAATCCTATTCAAATTAGGGACAATTGATCAATCTCTTTTCCAATGTATATTTCAATAATTCTCTAAGTTGGTTATCATTTAGGACTCATTTGGTGACTAAAATAGGCCTAAACATATGCCTAAAGGGTTGGAAGAACCTACCCAAAAGACCCCTTACTCGGAGGCAAAACACTGGTTTTTGACAGCCTCACTCGAGCACAAATGCTCTCACTCGAGCACAAGTACGGACATCACCTGAGCACAGATGCTCTCACTCGAGCATTGGTACGGACAGCACCCGAGCACAAGAGAAAGTGAGACTGCGAGTGAGCACCCGAGAGCACAAAGGAACTTCCAGGAGCTGGCTCACTCGAGCACGCTGACCTTACTCGAGCACAAGGCCAAAAGCCTCACTCGAGCACCCGCGAGCACAGCACCCCCGAGTGACAACCCGAGAGCACCACTCTCACCTGAGACACAGGCTCACTCGAGCACAGCCATATGTGCTCGAGCAACACCCTATACTCGCGAGTGAGAAAACACACTCGTGCATCTTGCCCGCGAGTATCCACCCGAGAGTAACCCTCTACTCTGGGCTTACACCTTCACTCGAGCAGAACCATGCTCACTCGAGCATGTTCTTCGCTCACTCGAGCACAAAGCGATGTGCTCGAGCATTGCTCACAAAACCCAAGTAATACTCGAAGCACAACAGGGAAAACTTGCATATCACTCGAGCACGTTCTTCCTCTGCTCGAGTGATGTGCATCAGAGACCCAAAAGTGCAGAAAACCAGAAAACGCCAGATGGTCAAAAATCACTTCCAAATGGTTCCCAAACTCTTCCCAATGCTCATACACTCTAGGTACTAACTAGGGAACACAATGGCAACACCAAAAACACCCCAAAAACCATTTTGACCACAATCAAACACTAAGGTCTCTAAGATACACAATGTCCAAATTCCCTTAACACCTTTTTATCATTCCAAATCACATCAAATAATCATATATCTCCAAACTAAATCATTTTCAATCATAAATCATAACAAACTTCACATTTCCAAAAATAGGCATATCTAGGGCAAAATTCCAGATTTGACTATACTTAGCCAAAAATCATACATTATACTTCAAAATGCTCTAAATGCCTACCTCTTCACTTTGCTCAATCTAGAATCTTGATTCCTCAACCTTCCAATTTCGACCCACACCCAAATCACCACTTCTCAAGATTCTACAACCACCACCACAAAGCTCTCATTGATATGAACAATATCAGAGAAGGGGATTGGAGCAAAGGAGAATCACAACTCACCAAAATCAAAGCTTTCTTCTTCCCTTCCAAGCTCAAACCAGCGCCAGAAATGGAGGAAGGAGAGAGAAAGTGAGAGGTAAGGAGAGATGATGATGATGAAGAAGTCAACTCCTTCTCCCTACACACACACAACCGCACAAGAGAGAGAGAGAAGAGAAAAAGTGATTTTTGTCTCCTAGTGCCACATCCAATGGCTCACCCAATGCCACATGTCATCATCTTAATCACTCTCTTATGAGCTCACATAAACACAAAGCATAGGGTTCCGACCCATTATCAATGAATCTCAACCCTTGATCTTAAATACCACATGTATTTATTCTAAAAATTCATATTACATTAATCATTATAGTGCTTAATTACACTGATTACAATGATTTTCATAATCATTAGCCCTAATCACAAATCGGGATATTACATTCTAACCTTAAATCAACTTCAGATCTTCAAATTAAACTCAGAACAAGAAAACACAAAAGGCAGCTGAACAAGTGAAAATTTTAGAGCTTTTAACCCTAAATCATTAGCATCAATCTCTAATCATAAATTACAGTAAAGTGTAGAAATTACTCACCTTTATGTGAACTCACACGAAAATTTTTTTAGAGCTTAAAAACCCTACACCCAAAACAAGTGACAAACGTTTTCATGGACAGCCACAAATGTCATGCCGTTATTTTAATTTCACCTTTACCAAAATATTTGCGAAAAAAGATATACGGTTCGATGGGCAACACAGGAATAGCATAAATATACTGATAATATATGCATGATTACAGAAAATTCCCTATAGGGGTTCGTACATAATAATTACAAAACCTTGTAGCTGTACAAGGCTCTAGGGTATCTAAACCTATACTAGTGAAATGAAGACATTTTTCCATCTTCGTTCCACCACTGTATTCTTCCCGTGCAGTTCTCTTCTCTACTTTTAGTACACCTCTTGTTTTCACCTGTCTAATTTGTTGGTAGGGGAGGGTGAGATTCGAGAAAATCTCAGTAGGAAACAGATACCATAATACATGCATGATAGATGCTCTGTGTATGACATGTTAGCTTTAACTAGATGTATGCCCCATAATGACCTTTCTGCATGCTCAAAGTTTCATGCAAGAAGACTATGGCCATAGTGAAAATAGAAACAGAGCTTCATTTATTCAAATATGCTTTACACAATTAAGTAATAGAATCATATACATCACTACATAAACAAAGATATCAAATATATGAAAGTAAGGTAAGTCCCCTACCTTGAGCCTTTTCAATCTCGAATTACATGTTTTGTAATGCGTGCCAGCAACTCAGGCTCTCAACTCGGTTCTAAAATGTCAAATGTACAATTTAGACACTTCCATAGCGTTTCTAGAGGTTGTACAAGTCTATATTGAAAAATAACCAAAATGCCCCTGGGACCCCGGCCCCACCATACTCGGTCTGATCGTACTTTTCTTGAAATTTTGACATAGGCCATTCTAACATATGTTCACCTAAGGAATCCATTTCTAGACTCAAAATTACTAATTTTATTATCAAAAGACAATAATGCCCTTGGCAGCCCTGCTTTAAGGGTTTTAGGGGCTTTTTAGTAATTATGCTTTTTCAGCCTTTCCTAAAAAAGTGACCAATTGTAACCCCACCTAATTTTTCCTTCTGAACTCAATGAAACAATCAAAACATTAAAAATCCAACTCCTTCCCTTCAAAACAAGTCTGGCCGAAATGCTTCAAAGGAAAAGAGAAAATCGCAACTTTGTGTTTTAACACCAAAAGCTTACTCCTTTCCACTTCTAATCCCTTATTAAACTATTTAAACACATACTAACCATTATTTGAAGAAATTTGGGAAGCATAACCCCTTAGGGTTATCACTTTCCAAATTTACAAACTTAACCAACAATCACCAAATCCAACCACAAACATAAACAACAACAACAACATACTATCAAGGATTTGAGATTTTTGAGGTTACCTCTTGAGTTCTTTTCCTCTCTCTCTCTCTAGGCGTCTCCTTCCTCTCTCCTTAATCTTTTGATTAGCTTGCTAAACAATGAGTTTCATGGAGAAGAAGATATTAGAGAGGAAGCTACACAAGTTTGGAAGACAATCTTAAGGAATCAACCATGCTTACCTTGATTTTCTTCTTCCCCCTTCTCTCTAACCTTAAGTTTTTCTTAAGCTTTTATTTCTCTCTCTTTCTCTTGGCTTAGGACGAAATGAAGGAAGAAAGATGAACCTTTGCTTCATAAAATATCTTAACAATTTTTCCTCTAATTATCTTAATTCCAAAATTAGAATTTATGACACCTACTTGTACTTGACCTTATCTTCATACAACTTGTGTCATAAACCCCATTTAGGATTGAACCAATCCTCTCCCATTTGGTTAGCCCATAAAAAGCTTAAGAGGGCCCTTCATGCATACAATTGGGCTTTAATTCCATTAATACAATTACTTGTACAAGAAACATTATTTTAATCTTAATTGTACATGTGCTCATATTCAACAATTATTATTTATTCCTCTTGGATTGAGATTGATAAGTAAAATATTTACATATTTATTTTCCCTTGTATGATGATTTTGTAGCTCAATTTAATAAATTTGGGTGTAATTAATATATAAATAATGATTTTGGAATAAAATAGAATTTCTTGAAAAATACTAAATTAGACCCTCTTTCAGTTTTCAGGCAATATCTGAATCTCTAGATGTCGGATTGGGACGTTCTATATATGGATAAAAAGCTAAGAAAGAGCTCTACAACTTTTATGTTGAGACCAAAATCCAGTTCTATCTTCAAGGATTTCGAATTTTGCTTGGATGTTGAAAGTGGGAATCATCTACCATTCCATCAACCATTTCATCTACCACTTCATCTTCCTTTTCACCTACTACTTCATCTACCATATTCTATCTACTACTTCATCTACCACATTTCATCTACCACTATATCTTCCTTTTCACCTACTACTTCATCTACTATATTCTATCTACTACTTAATCTACCACATTTCATCTACTACTTCATCTACCCTACTCCATTCTTCCCTATATATAGCCACCCTCTCCTTCACATTTTACACACCACTTCATATCCATTACTCTCCTCTCTTCTTCACTTACAACCATTTCATATCCATTACTTTCCTCTCCTCTCCATATACACCATCTTAGAGTTAATTTTATGCATTGTATTTAATTCTTGCATGCCTCCTACAAGGAAGGCTTAGGTAGTCCTCCTTTATGGATGGTATAAGTTGCCACCTACATAGAAGGTTTTACCTCCTAAGGGGATGGCTATATTTTCTCTATTTTTATACATCTTTTGGTTGTATATTTATGTTTTAGAATTTAATATTCAAGTTTTATGCAATGTTTATGAAGTTTCCAATTTATTTTATTTTTATTTTTAATTTCATCATGATCTAAATTTCCATTTTCCTTGGATGATGATGTAGCTAACTAATGACGAATTGAATCTTAACTTATTAAATCTAGTTTGAATTTATCCTTCATGATTGAGCTTTAACTATTATTCTTAATGCTTTTGATTGACTGGCCATCTTTTGAATGATTTCAATATGCATGTTGAGACCAGAAGGAGATGCATGTGTACAGATCATATAATTAAAACCATGACTTGCATATAGGAATATATTCATATGAGTTGTGTAGTCTTACTGAGTTTCATGAATCTTAATGCATAATTAATTGCTTAAATTCATATAGGAATATAATGGATTAGCAATTAATTATAGAATTGCTTGACGTTGGAAGAGGCTAGTAATTAAATTAGGGAAACTGGACTATCAATCATGTGTAATAAATTGGGCTAGAAGAGATAAGTGATTCAATCTGAAATTTGTTAAGTGAAATCTGACCCCTAGGGCTTTTTGTCATAGTTGTTTCATATCAATTGGATTCATATTTACACAATTTTGATTTCGTACTCTCAATCATCAACTAATAGATTGACTAAATAGAATTAAAATTACTCATTTTGGTACCTAATGATCAATCCTCGAGGGAACGATACTCTATTCACTTCTATATTACTCGTTTACAACAGTGTACACTTGCACTTTCTAACAGACCATTTATACTCAAAACAAGTTTTTGGCGCTGTTACCGGGGATTGTTATCACTAATATAAATACCAAGTAATTTTAATACTAATTTGGTCTTTATATTATATTTGTTTTTCTTTTTGGTGTTTTGTGTTTCTTTTCAGGCTTTTGCTCAGTGTATGACCAGATCGAAGGAGACTGAACTACAACCTCTTGATTCTGAGAACAAAAGAACTTGTCAAAGAAATCAAAAAGTTTGAAAGAAGTCTACTTCAATCCTAAGCAATCCAATGGCAAATCTAAAGGGAGAAACAATAGATACTAAAACACTCCATGACATGCAACATCAACAGTCATAGGGACAAATTTTGGAATCAGAAGACCACCAATAGCAGCTAACAACTTTGAGATCAAGCCTGCAATTATCCAGATGATGCAAGCAAATTAGTTCTGTGGTTTACCAACAGAAGATCCTAATGTACATAAAGCCAACTTCCTAGAAATTTGCGACACATTCAAGCATAATGATGTTACTAATGATACCATTAGACTTAGACTTTTCCCTTTCTCACTTAGGGATAAGGCTAAGAGCTGGTTACAATCACTACCAGTGGGAAGCATAACTACATGGGATCTTATGGTGCAGAAATTTTTAGAGAAATACTTTTCTTCAGCAAAAACTACTAAATTCCCTTTAGAGAAAACTGCTAAATTGAGGAATAAAATTGCCTCATTTAACCAACATGAACAAGAAAGCCTCTATAAAGCATGGAAAAGATACAAGGAGTTGCTAAGGAGATGTCCTCATCATGGGTTACCAAATTGGTGGCAACTGCAAAATTTCTATAGTGGGATGACGCACATCTCTAGAATTCTTGTAGATGCTGCAACTGGAGGATCTTTAATGGGAAAAAATATGGATGATGCTTACAATCTACTTGAGGAGATGGCAGCTAATGCATATCAATGGTCTTCTGAACGTAGCAATTCAAAGAAAGCACTTGGAGTACATTAGCTGGATGTCCTTACAACTTTGTCTTCTCAAGTTGCATCTATATCTAATCAAGTAGGATCATTGAAAACCCAAGCAAATGTAATCAGCACTCCTACTGAAGCTTGTGATCAATGTAGAGGACTCATGTGAGTACGCAATGTCAAGAAGGACACTATTCATGCCAGAGCAAGCTCATTTCATCGGAAATCAAAGGAATGACCCATTCTCAAACACCTACAATCCAAGTTGGTGAAATCTGTAATATCCTGAAATGTAACCAAGGATTTATAACTTCAAAGTGATGTAATTAATCTTAATTGAGCACTTATGAAGTAAATGATGTGATTTAGTAAGTATTATGCTAATCAGGGGTAAAACGGTAAATTTACCAACCGACTGATTAGATACCATTGAGAACACTCCTTAGTAATTAAGATTAATGGCTAAGATGGAAAGACCAAGAGGTGGAATCTTGTGCATGTGAAACTATGTGAAATCATGGTAGGGAGAAGGAGATGGTGCCAAGTGTCAAATTATGGACCATAGATGAAGTCAAAGTTTTCAAACTCATTCTCTCTTCCTCCCAAGTCGGCTAAGTGTATAGAAAGAATGGAAATGAATCATCATCTTCAATATCTCATTTCTCTCTCATCCTCCTCCATTTTTCACTGAACAAACAAGAAAAGAGAAAGGAAAAAGCTTGAGTTTTTGGTAAGTTAATGCCTTCATATGCTCAAGTGTCCTTCATTAATAATGTTCATGAGGTTGAGGGCTTTATTTCTATGGTTTCAGAGTTTTGGTTGGTGAAGTTTGAGAACTTGTGGAAATTGGGAAGTTGGAGAGTTGAAGAATTGGCTTTAGGAAGAAGAAGAGGTAAGAATTAGAAGCATTTTGGTATGGTTGCTTTGATCATTGGTTGAGTCTTGAGGACTTTGGAATTTGCCCTGATTTTTGGTAAATTTCAAAAAGCATGATTTGGTCAATGTTTAGTGTGGAAATTAGTGTCATAGAGTGTCTTTGTGCATTTGGAATTGGCTTGGAATTTTGGGTTGGAATGGATTGCAATGTGTGTGTTGATTGGAGATGTTAAGGTGACATGTGGTGATTGTGGTAGAACATGCTCATGGATAATGAATATGGTCATTTTGATGGCTCCAATGTGTTCCTTGAGCCAAATTGTGTGAAAATAGTATGCGATTTGAAATTAGGGACCATTGGAAACCAATTGGCAAAATCTGGAAAATCTGTCCAATGTAAGTCTGTTCTGGACAGTCAGATGGTGTGGACGTTTTGACTGGGCAAATGATGTTGAAAATTATGAAACTTTCCAGTCTTAAATTTCACATCTCAAGCTTCAAAATGGACATAAATTTTGTGTCATTTCGCTTTTTGAGCTGGGAGTTTGAACTGTCCAAAGTTTGGCATCAAAGCTGGACCCTGTTTTGGTACAATGTTAGGTTTTTGGTAAATCTGGACTTTTTTGGTGATTTCTAGTTATGGCCAATATTTTTCCTTGAAAGAGGACTTAAATAGCTTTCATTTTGCTTTAGAATCACCTTATTTCAATTTTTTCTGAATTAGTTATGATTTTTGGAAGTTCAGCCAGAAACTGGATTTTCTTGGGCCACGACCCAAGGATGTTGGACCGCAGCCCAAATGTTTCTGTGTGTATCTGGATAGCTTTGGGCCATGGCCCATGGATTTTGGGCCGCAGCCCAAATGTTTATGGGGAGTTTTGGGCCGCAGCCCAAGGATTTTGGGCCGCGGCCCACCCCCAAAAATCTATGTTGTGCACTTTTAAAGGTGGTTTTTGGTATAGCCTTTACCAACCCTTTAGGCATATGTTTAGGCCTAAAATAGTCACCTAAAGAGTCTAAATGATAACCAACTTAAGTACTATAGAATTAAGAACTTGGAAAAGAGATTGATTTATTGTCCCTAATTTGGTTTATAAGATTCGACATTTGCCGTCCTCGTGAGCCCACTGAGCCAGCAAACGTCAGGAAGGAACGAGGTAGTAACTTTTCTTTCGTACCATATGTGATGCATTGTATGTGTGTATTATCGTTGATTTGTGATAAACTCGTATGTTGCGACATTGTGAATATGTGTAAACACCGTCATACCAATAGTCCCTGAGTAGCTAACAACAGATCGGGTAAGGGTTGTATGCCTTCCCGGCGGAGAAAGGGGATGAGGATGAGGTGTGGTATATATGATTATGTGGGCCGAAAGGCTATTTGTGAAGGCCGACGGGCCATTTGTGAAAGCCAGATAGCTATATGAGCTATAAGGCTATATGTATGCACTGCCACGCCAATAGTTCCTGAGTAGCTAACAACAGTTCGGGTTATGACAGTGTGCCTTCCCGGCGGAGAAAGGGGATGAGGGTGGAGTGTGATTTGTGCTGCTGCTGCTGTATGATGATTTGCTTACATGCTTTGTACTTATGTGTGGTATAATTGTTTTGTTACTACTGAGATTCTCTTGAATCTCACTCTTTCCTTTAACTAACCTTTCAGACAGGGCGAGTGGCTCTAAGGAGAAGCGTACGACCCGGAGCGGTTAGAACCCTGTAGGGACATTTGTTTTGGATATGTTGGTTATTCATTTTGGACAGGGTTCTGTAAATTATTTTTGGATTGTAAATATTAGTGGAATACAGTCGTGTAATCCCTTATATGGGAATTAAAACCCTATAGTGAATGAATGGAACCCGGGGGTTGCCGGGATTGCTATTAGATATTCTGATATGTTTAAATGTAAATTAACTGCACAGGTGATTATATTCGATAATTGAATTTGAGACCGGAATAGGAAAGAAGTTTTTTGAAAATTTTGTAAAGTCCCTACTATAAAGGGAGTTTTAAATGAGTTTTGAACTATTCGACGGTCTCTAAACCAATTTAATTAAGTGATATCGAATTATAATCACACTAATTAAGGCAGGGGGTTACAAAATCATCTAAACTTTAGTTAGAGGAATAATCAAAATCCATTCAAGCCACGAGGGAACTACCAGCAACATGCTCTTCAACAACCAAATCCACCACAGTAGAAAGTAAATATGGAAGATACACTAGCTCAATTCATAGCTAGGACTAATGCAACACTCAAAAGCCAAGACACCTCAATAAAGAACTTGGAGATCCATATGGGCCAAATTGCAAATATGCTGAATTCCAAGCAACCAGGAACTCTACCAAGTGATATTGAAAGAAACCCAAGAGAACATGTGAAGGCCGTTGAACTAAGAAGTGGTAAAGAATGGAAAGATAATGTAATTAAGAAGAAGAATGATAAAGAAAAGAACGAAAGCGAAAAAGAACATAAGGAGGAGGATGTAATACCATGAAGAATCAGCTTTCCAGATAATCCTCCTCTATATATACCACCAATTCTATATCCTCAGAGACTAGCCAAAGCAAAGTTAGACAAGTAGTTTGGCAAGTTTCTGGAGGTTTTCAAAAAGCTACATATCAACATTCGTTTTGCAAAAGCTCTTGCCCAAATGCCCAGTTATGCAAACTTTATGAAGGATATTCTTTCAAATAAGCGTAAGCTTCAGGAATTTGAAATAGTTACACTTATTTAGGAGTGCAGTGCTATTCTCCAAAATAAATTACCACCAAAGCTAAAAGATCCAGGAAGCTTTTTCATACCTTGCAACATAGGTCAATATCACTTTGAAAGAACACTTTGTGACCTTAGAGCAAGTGTAAACCTCATGCCTCTATCTGTCTGCAACAAACTTGGTCTTGGAAAGGAGAAGCCAACCACAATTTCTTTACTTCTGGCTGACTGATCAATAAAACATCTAAGAGGTGTCTTAGAAGATGTTCTAGTGAAGGTGGACAAACTCATATTTCCAGCTGATTTCATAATACTTGACATAGAAGAAGACCAAGAAATTTCTATCATTCTTGGGAGGCCATTTCTTGCAACTGGGAGAGCATTGATAGATGTGTAACAGGGGAAGTTAACTTCACGAGTTCAAGATAATCAAGTATCTTTCAACATTTTCAAGGCTTTGTCCTTTCCAGATGAAGGTGACACCCGTTACAGAGTTGATACATTGACCAGCTGCATAAAAGACATGGTGAACAAAATCTGCATGGATCAACCATTAGCAATGGGAATAGTAGATGTATCAAAATCTACTAATCCAGAAGTTTTGGAGCATATTAGGTACCTTGAAGAAAATTCCCTAATTTTTATTAAGAAATCATTTGAAGATTTAGGGGAAAGGCCGAGTAAGCCAGTGCCATCAGCAGAGAAACCACCAGTACTAGAGTTGAAAGTACTGCCATCCCACTTGAAGTATGCTTATCTGGGAGAGTGTGCATCGATTATAGAAAGCTCAATAAAGCCACTAGAAAAGATCACTTTCCTCTACCATTTATAGATCACATGCTTGACAAACTTGTTGGAAAAGCCTATTATTGTTTCCTGGATGGGTGCACAGGATATAATCAAATTACAATTGCACCAGAGGATCAAGAGAAAACAACTTTTACATGTCCATATGGTACCTTTACCTTCAGAAAGATATCATTTAGTCTATGTAATGCACCGACAACATTCCAAAGGAGTATGATGGCAATCTTCTCAGACATGGCGGAAAGGTTCATTGAGGTGTTCATGGATGGTTTTTCAATTTTTGAAGAATCATTTGATCATTGTCTTTCAAATCTAGCAAAAGTCTTGCAATGTTGTGTGGAGACAAATTTGGTTCTAAATTGGGAGAAATGTCATCTCATGGTGAAAGAAGAAATCATGCTGGGTTACAAGGTATCTAATCGAGGTTATTCAGAGTTTTTTTGGACATGCTGGCTTTTATAGAAGATTCATCAAGGACTTCTCAAAAATCATAAAGCCAATTTGCATACTATTAGAGAAAAACACTTCTTTTGTATTTAATGAGGAGTACTTATTAGCCTTCCAAACTTTAAAAAGTTCCTTGACTTCTGCACCAGTCATTATAGCTCCGGATTGGAACCTTCCATTCAAAATGATGTGCGATGCAACTGATTATGCATTTGGAGCTGTTTTAGGTCAAAGAAAAGACAAGTTCTTTCATGCCATCTACTATACTAGCAGGACACTCTCAGATGCACAGCTGAATTATGCAACAACAGAAAAGGAGCTATTAGAAGTTGTGTTTGCATTCAACAAATTCAAAGCCCACTTGATCAGGTCAAAGGTCATTGTCTAGACGGACCACTCAGCAATCACATACTTGATTGAGAAGAAAGACGCTAAGCTTAAACTGATCATATGGGTGTTTCTGCTACAAGAATTTTACTTGGAGATCAAAGACAAAAAAGGGACCAAGAATCTCATTACAAATCATCTTTCTCGATTAGAACCATCTGAATGAAAGAGAGAATCACCAATCCAGGAGAATTTCCCATGTGAGCAACTTTTCATCATACTGTCACAACCTACCCCATGGTATGCTGATTTTGTGAATTATTTGGTAAGAGAGTAATGCCTTATGAACTTTCTAAAGTACAAAAGAAGAAGTTTTTGACTAATGTAAGGCATTACTTTTGGGAGGATCCATTCTTATACAAACAATGCCCATATCGAATTATCAGGCGATGTGAAGAAGAAATGGACAGTATCTTAATTCATTGTCATTCATCCCTATATGATGGTCATTTTAAAGCAAATAGACAGCTTCTAAAGTCCTTCAATCAGGATTTTACTTGCCTACACTCTTCAAGGACGCTCACAGAATTGTGACAACTTGTGACAAATATCAAAGAACGGGAAATATCTCAAGGAGACACGAAGCCCCTTTAACTAACATCTTAGAAGTTGAGCTCTTTGATGTATACGGGATTGACTTTATGGGGCCTTTTCCATCCTCATTTAGCAACCAATTCATTTTAGTAGCTGTTGACTATGTCTCAAAGTGGGTTGAAGCAGCTGCCTTTCCTACAAATGATTCTTGAGTTGTTGTAAAGTTCTTGAGGAAGAATATTTTTACAAGATTTGGAGTGCCTAGAGCTATTATCAGTAATGGAGGAAGGCATTTTCGCAATCCACAGCTTCAGTCGGTATTAGCTAAATATGGAGTAACTCATAAGGTTGCAACTCTATATCATCCACAAACTAGTGGGTAGGTGGAAATCTCAAATAGAGAACTGAAGTGGATCTTAGAGAATACTGTGAATTCCAATCGAAAGGACTGAGCACAGAAATTAGAAGATTCACTTTGAGCTTATAGAACTGCCTTCAAGACACCAATTGGTACATCCCCATATCAATTGGTCTACGGAAAAGTATGTCATTTTCCAGTAGAAATAGAGCACAAAGCATATTAGGCAGTAAAAGCCTTAAATTTTGACTTAAAGGCAGTTGGTAAGAAAAGACTTCTCTAACTCAATGAGCTTGAAGAATTCAGACAATAAGCTTATGAAAATGCAATGTTATACAAGGAGAAGACAAAAATGTGGCATGATAGAAGAATTTTGATAAGAGAGTTCACACCGGGACAAAAAGTGCTTTTATACAACTTAAGGTTAAAGCTCTTTCTAGGAAAGATGAGATCAAGGTGGTTAAGTCCTTTTACTGTGATTCAAGTATGGCCATATGGAACTATGGAGATTAAAGATGGTGATTGAAATTTCAAAGTGAATGATCAAAGGCTTAAAGAATACAATGAAGGTGCACTCAACACTTTGAAATCTGTCATCACGTTTGAGGAACCAACAGGTAAGTCCTCAATCTAGTAATTTTTTTAAAAAAATAAAAATAAAAATAATAAATAAAAAGAGAAAAAGAGAAAAAAATTTTGGTTTAATCTTTGTCTATTTAAAGACGTTAAAGAAGGGGGCCATTTGGGAGACAACCCAAAACTTCTGTCCTACTCTCTCATTTTTCATTCCTACTCATCAAAACACACTGCACTGGGTTGAGAACTTTAGTTTTCATCAGTTTCATTTTAAGTTACCATGGAAGAATCTCTTGTAAAGCTTAAAAACAGGTTCCCCACTCTTCCCAAAGATGTGCTCAGGAAGATCTATAACTGTAGACTTGAAAGGATGAAGATATTCAAGCTTTTGGGCTTTCCTGTGGACATACACTGGATCATTGAAGCTAAGGTATGTTTAGTAGGTGAGATTCATAAATTATTTATTAAACCTTTGCCAGGAATGGGAAGAAGTTCTTACTCCAAAAAGAGAAGAGATAAAAGAATGAATGTATGCCATAAATGTGCAAGGTGGAATTGTTATCAGCACTATAGGAGTAAAGGTATGGTTTCTATAAATCTAGAAGATAAAATTAAATTTATAAAGGATGGACTGAGTAAGGAGTCACTGGATGATATCATGTAAACTCTTGAGATGCATCCGAGTGGTGATGTTCATTGTATTCTTCTTAATTTAGCAAACATATTCAACAAAGAAAAAGAGTGCTATTGTCTTGGGAATCTGATGTTAAAAGACCTTGTTTGCCAATTTATAAGAAAACTGGACAGGAAACTCGATTCATAGAAAGCGTTTAAGTCATTATTGGATGTAAAACCAGAGGAAGATATGAGCCAAAATCACAACTACTATACATAATCCTGCTTTTGTCTAATCGTCTTATCTTTTCCGTACCCTTTGTCTAACCTATCTTATCTTTTCAGCAGCTTTTGTCTAATATATCTTATCTTCTCAGTAACTTTCACTACAAAAAAAACGTGATTTAGTAGCGGTTAAAAATGAGTATTAGTAGCGGTTCCAACCGCTACAAACTAAGTTAGTAGCGGTTATTTAAACCGCTACGAAATCGTACGTTGCAAGCCGTTTTGTAGCGGTTATTTAAAACCGCTACTCAATGAACAATAACCGCTACATATTTTGTAGCGGTTCATTTAAACCGCTAGAACATCCAGAGATATTTGTAGCGGTTATATAACCGCTACAAATATAAAAAATTATTGAGAGCTAAAAAAATTTTTTTATTTTGTAGCGGTTTTCCAAAACCGCTACTAATTTTGAATCTCATGAAATTAGTAGTGGTTTTGGAAAACCGCTACTAATTTCATGAAATTCAAATTTAGCGCCAAAAAATTTAAAAAGGCGCGTTATTTAGTAGCGGTTTAATAACCGCTACAAATATTAAAAATTTTTTTTAAAAAAATACAATAATATTTTTCTGTTTTTTCAATATTATATTAAATAATTTATTTTCAATACTTTAACTATTAAAAAATAAAAAGGAAAAATGTAATTGAATAGGATTAGTATAAAATTTATATTAATAATATTATTAAGGATAGGTATGTGTAATAAGGAATTATTATGCTTTATAATGTAATTTAATTGTGTATGAAAAATAGATGAAAATGAGATACAGTTATGATATATCTAGAAAAAAAGATGATTAGAATAAATTTTATAGAAAGGAAAGAAGTATTCTAAAAAAATATAAAAATCATGTTACCATATTTGATAAAATTATTCCGCTCCTCTACTCATACGAAAGAAGTTGTGAATGAGAGGAAATGAAAGAAAGGTAAGGTGAAAAGAAATTAGAGAGTGTTTGAAATAAGTTGTAGTAAGGGTATTTATAGGGATCCCCTCACTATTTGTAGCGGTTAATGTAGCGGTTATTAATTAGTAGCGGTTATGTATATTTTTGTAGCGGTTTATTATTCGTAGTGCTATTTGTAGCGGTTAATGTAGCGGTTATTATTTAGTAGCGGTTATTTATTAATTAGTAGCGGTTAAAAAACCGCTACTAATATTATTTTAATTTTTTTTTACATTTTTTTTTACATTTTATTTTTAGAAATTTTTTGCATTTTTTAAATTTGATCACTCATCGTCGCCATCCCTACAGAAATTTTGTAGAAAAATTATTGTTATTGATGTATTATTAAATTTAAAAAATGTAATTCAAATGACGTGGACTTAAAAAAACTCACCGCAGTAGAGGTAAATTGTCATCGCCTTCAGGGAAGTAGTTTTCAAAATCAGCTGGCTGAAATGGCTCACTCTCGTAGACGATGTTATCACCTTCACCCATGTCGTAAAGATCTCTTGGCTTTAAATGAACGACCATGTGCCAATCCGTATGCCTCTCGTCCTCGACATAATAAACTTGATGTGCCTCTGAAGCTAGAATATACGGCTCATCATCTTGAGAAATACCACTATGAATCGGCCGTGAGAAATTGACTGATGTGATCCCTAGGTCGTCAGTTGTCAGTCCCCGAGAAGTAGTGGTATTTGCCCACAAACACTTGAATAGCGTCACGGTGAAACGGCCCTGATAATTAAGCTCGACCACATCAAGAAGCTTGCCATAGTAAGGGACGCCTCCGAACTGCATGTTGGCGTCACTGCTACTCGCATAACTCCTTGTCCCAAATGTGCCATAAACACCCGAATTCTGTGTTTGCAATCCTTGATCCCGTGAAACCGTGCAAAACTTAAAACCATTGACATTGTATGCTGTAAACCGTTTTGCATGATCAAGAGGGCCGATTGCGAGAGCTCTGAAATCTGGTGAGTGTGGGTTGTGGTCATTTAGTATTCTGCGCGCAAACCAGCTCGGGAATTCTCTGTGGACCCTCCTATCAACTTCCGAGGATGTCTGTGTATGGATCCTGAGTTGACGCTTCACATGACTTCTGAATTCCCTGCAATTAATAATGGAAAGGCGTTAGTGAAATGAAAGTGAGAAATGTTACGAAAGATAGAGATCGAATAACATGTGAGTGTACAATTCTTACCGTACAAAAGGTTCAACTTGAGTGCAATTAATCAAGACATGTCTATGTGCTTGGAACTTCTCAGTTGCCGTTAGTTTGAAGTTCTCAGTTGCTCCAACTGGTTTACCAACACGAGGGATAAATTCTCCTGATGTCGGCGCAGGTTCCGGACAATCGTCAACACGAGGCGGGCGGTTGAAAGCCGTCTCAAGATCATCAAAATACCTTGAGCAAAAATATAGCACCTCATCCCCTATATAGCCTTCAGCTATAGAACCTTCTGGCCACGCCTTATTCCTCACGTAAGATTTTAATTTCCCAAGGAACCTACGAAGTACATAAGAGAAAATTGATATAAAATGATGAAATGGACGACCAGCAAACATTAAATACAGACAATAAATGAAAGCACATATTTAAAATAAGTACCTCTCAATCGGATACATCCAACGATATTGTACTGGTCCAGCGAGCTTTGTTTCATGAACGAGGTGGACTGTGAGGTGAACCATCACAGTAAAAAAGGACGGAGGAAAGATCATCTCCAAGTGACAAAGCGTAAGAATGATTTTCGACTGCAGCTGATCGAGCTCCTCAACGATCAAAACCTTAGAACACAACTTCCGAAAGAAAGAACAAAGTTCCACCAAAACGATGGAAACATCGGGAGGAAGTGTATTCTTTATAGCCAGAGGGAGTAACTGCTGCATAAGAACATGTGAGTCGTGACTCTTCAGGCCAGCAACCTTTCGAGCCTGCAAGTCGACACATCGAGAAATGTTGCTTGAATACCCATCAGGAACTTTTAATTTCTTCAACGTCGCGAGGAACACATCCTTGTTCGGTTTTGTGAGGGTAAACTTTGCCGGTGTAAATCTGTCATGCTCATCTGGCCAAGCGTCTTCACGAACTCCCATGTCGCGTAAATCTTTCCTAGCTTGAAGGTGATCTTTTGTCTTGCCGGGTTCGTTAAGCAGCGTATACAGCACATTGTCGCAAACATTCTTTTCAATGTGCATTACATCAAGACTGTGGCGAAGTAAATTAGATCTCCAATACGGAAGCGTGAAGAAAATACTTATCTTCTTCCACTGCTGAGGCGCCGAAGTCCTGCGCGACTTTTGGCGAGTTTGTGCTGAATCGTCGCTTTTTCCAAACTCGAAGTCAACATGCTCAAGCTGCTGTAAGATATCTGTACCGGACAAAGTCTGAGGTGGTCCTCTTTTCTCTGGTTTCCCATTGAAGCGATTCCGTTGCAATCTGAACTTATGGGTTCCATCGAGAAACCTTCGATGCCCCATAAAGCACCACTTTCGGCTGTGGGGAAGGCGCAATGCGTCAGAGTCGAAATTGCAAGCTGGACACGCCGACCCAGTATGCACATTCCAACCAGATAATGTGCCAAGGCCAGGAAAGTCACTGATCGTCCACATCAAGGCTGCACGCATGTTGAACAAAGTCTTGCTGTGAGCGTCGTACGTCTCCAAGCCGACATTCCACAGGTCAAGCAATTCCGCAATAAGCGGTTGGAGATACACATCGATGTCATTGCCCGGTGCCTTTTTGCCTGGAATGATCATAGACATAATGAAAGAGCTTTGTTTCATACACATCCAGGGGGTAAGTTGTAGGGAACTAAGACTACCGGCCAAATGCTGTAACTTGTGCTAAGATTCCTGAAAGGATTGAAACCGTCGGTCGCCAACGCAAGCCGAACATTTCTGGGGTCAGTCGCAAAATCTGGAAAGTGGTTGTCAAACGTTTTCCAAGCAGCTGCATCCCGCGGATGTCTTAATTTACCGTCTTCGTTTTTATCAACGGCATGCCACCTCATGTGCTCAGCAGTTTTAGACGACATAAATAATCTTTGCAGACGAGGTTTCAAAGGGAAGTACCTGAGAATCTTTGCAGGTTTCTTCTTCTGCTTTTTCCCCTTCCGAATTGTCTTGTACCTCGATGTGTGACATCTCTTACACGTCTCCCTACTGGAATCGTCTCCCCAATACAGCATACAATCATTTGGGCACGCATCAATCTTCTGATAATTCAACCCCAACCTGTTGATAATCTTCTTGGCCTCGTAGAAGGTTGTGGGAATCTCGGCGTCGGGGAATGCATCTTGTAATAAGTCGAGCAACATCGACATTCCCTTATCTGTGATCCCACACAAGCACTTGATATGATACAATTTGATCAAGAAAGATAATTTAGAATATTTGTGACAACCTTGATATAAAGGACGATCTGTCTCATCCATCAAGATGAAAAAATCCCGAGCTGCTTCATTCCCCATAAAAGCCGGCTCAGAGCCGTGCACTTCTTCGTTGAAGTTGTCGCCTTGAAATCCAAACGCGTCACGCACAGCATCATTCACAGGATCATCTTCATCTACTTGAACGCTTACTTGAGAACTTCGAGGAAGAGCCTCGTCATATCTAATGCCGGCCTTCTCACCATGAACTGCCCAAAACGTATACTCCTCAGGGAAAGGCTTCACAAGCAAATGTTCTTTCACAACATTTTGTGCATGCCACTTTTTGAACTTGCATTTCCGACAGGGACAGACGATCTTGCCGTTACAGCTGGCGTGAGTAAATGCGAAATCTAAGAAACTGTTTAATCCGTACAAATATTCAGGAGAATTGCGCGGCAACCTGATCCATGATTTATCCATAGCTACAAGTGAGAGAGAAGAAAGTATAGAGAAGAAGATAAGTGAGAAGATAATGACGAATGCTTAGAACCTTATATTCTGAAAATCCAACGTTTATAATTTTGTAGCGGTTAACAAACCGCTACACCAACCGCTGCAGAAATTCCAACGTTTATAATTTTGTAGCAGTTATATATATAAAACCGCTACGAATATTCAAGCCGTTAATTGGTGGGAAACTCAAAATGTACTTGTTCAGTATTAGTAGCGGTTATATATATATATAACCGCTACTAATATTAAAGCCGTTGGACATTAAATATAAAAATATTTTTCTAAGTTGTAGCGGTTACACATAACATAACCGCTACAAATGTGCACAAAGGCGGGAAATTTCAAAATTCAAATGATTTGAGTGTTTGTAGCGGTTTTTAGTGCATAACCGCTACGAAGTAACAAATTTGTAGCGGTTATCCACTAATAAAACCGCTACTAATATTAAAACCGTTGGACATTTAATATAAAAATATTTTTCTAATTGGTAGCGGTTATACATAAAATAACCGCTACAAACCTACAAATTTGTAGCGGTTTCTGAAGTTAAACCGCTACAAATAGAGATATGTATATTTGTAGCGGTTATAAACAAATAACCGCTACAAATATATATGTTTGTAGCGGTTATGCAGTAATAACCGCTACAAACGTACATATTTGTAGCGGTTTTGAGTTAAAACCGCTACAAATATAGATATACTTTATTTTTTTTTTTAATTTAGATATAAATCATTCATAAATTATTTCAACGCGATCTAATAATATAAATATAATTATATAAAACACAATAAGAAAATTCTGAAATAAAAACTCATAAATATTTACAAATGTTTAAACAAAAGAAAATGTCCTAAACTAAGGAGCTGGGGGCTGATCCTCTGGTGCTCCCTCAGGTGGGGCTCCCTCAGATGCTGCTGGATCAGGCCGCTGCGTAGAGTGAACCGCACCATCGTCATCAGCAGGAGGAGGAGCAGTAGGAGGAGGAGCAGTACTCGGGACGACATAGCGAGGGACAGGGGGAACGGCTGGATGCTGCTCGTCCGGGAACAGGCGACTCCATGCTCCCTTGAGCATGGTGTTCGCGATCTCACGCCACTGGGTCTGCTGAGCGTACATCATATCTGCGTGCATCTGCAGCTGCTGCTGCTGCTGTGCCTACATCTGCTGCATCTGCTGCTGCTGCTGCGCCATCTGCTGCTGCGTCATCTCCAAATCTGACCGCAGCTGGTCAATAGACTCGTCCCTCCGACGTCTGACCCCTCTAGAGCTGCCAGCCTCAGAGGCGGCGCTCCTGCCGTAGACCATGCTGGGTCTGGCGCCTATCCCCATACCCCGCACACGTCCGGGGTGCTCAGCCTGAGCCAGACCCGCCTTCAAAGGAGCCGTCGGGTCCACTAACCCCTGTGACTCCTCAGGCTGGGTCTGTCGCAGCTCAGCCTGCGACAGCTGCATCCGCTCCTGCCATTTTATGAAACAATTAATAATTAGCATTTTTCATTATTAACTTGGTTTTATGAAAAATATAATACTAAAATTACTTACAATGGCCGCCTCTGCCTGCTGAGAGGTCGCAGTCCCGTCACGGTGTCTGTGTGTGATGGCGTACAGCTCCGCATAGTCCGTCTGACGGTTCTCCTGCTGTGCCCTCGTCTCCTGAAACAATTACAAAACAATTAGTATTATGAAATAATTAGCTAAAAGTAAGTGAAGCACTTGAAAAGTTACCAGCTCGCTGTAGGTCACAGCAAAGGTCTTCGATCCTGCTGTGTGGTGGATCGTCTGCTGCGCCCGGATCTCGGCGTTCCTCCGAGCACGCTCCTGGAAAAAACAATTAAATGTATTATAATTTAAAATTAAATAAAAATTAAATTGATATTATAATTTAATATTTAACAATTACAAAATTATATATAAAAAATCTAATAAATACATTACCTGCGCCTCAGGGCTCCTCCTGAACTGGACGAAACGCGCCCAGTCGTTCGGCGGGACGCCGTCCGGGACGCTCTCCTGCAGCTGCTCCAGAGGCATCGTCCCGTCCCCATCCACACTGTGGAAGAGACGGTTCCTCCTGTTCCTCCAGGCGTCGCCCATCTTCATGAGGGCGTACCTCTTCCGGTTGGCCCGGACGGCAAACCGCAGCTGAAAAAAATACATTTAAATATCAATAATTATAAAAACCATAATTTAAAAAAAATAATTAAATAGAATTAATTAAAAAAATATTAATTAAATAGTTTTAATTACCTGAACCACCTCCTCCCAAGCCTGGTCCTTCGGCCCCTTCGGAATGTGCCTCCACGTCGGGAAGTGAAGGGGGAACCGCATCCAATTCGATCCCAGGTCGCTCAGGAAGCGGTTGAGCAGGTGACCTCCATTGTGGATCGGCTGGTCAGTGCCCTCGTTCCACGGCACTATAACTCGTAGGGACCGGTCCATGCTGTTCAGACCGGTCACATCCAGCCTCCTCGTCGACACGTTCCCCTGCTCATCTGCACAGTTGACCGCACGTTAGATAAATTATAATTCAAAGTTAACATTTCAAATTTAAATAAATAACTTACTAAATTAAAAAAGTAATTTACCTTCGATCTGCACCTCAAACCCAGTGGACCGCGAAGACGACCCTCGTGGGTTGTTCTGCTCCCGAGCGTCCTCCTGATCGAGGAACTGCTCCATCTCCCTGAACCCACCAAGCGGGATCTCGAACTCCTCCTCGTTGAGGAAGTCCTCAACGCTAATCTCTAGCCCCTCCACCTCAGGCACCTCTGGTGCGGTCGTCGCCTGTGGGATCGTCGGTGGTACCTGTGGGGGGATGGGCTGAGATGCCGCGGTAGCCCTGCCTGCGCGCTGCCCCCTCCCTCTGCCCCCTGCCCGACTGCTGCCACCCCGTAAAGTCGGTCTGGGGACCTGAGGGGCCTTCCCCTTATCCTGTCCTGAAGCCATATCAACTGTACAAATTTTAAAAAAAATATTAGTCCATTATTATGCAAAAATATAATAAAAATACAAAAATAAATAAAAATACGTGTTTTATACGTACCACAAGTGCGAATACTGCGGAATACTGACCAAAAACTCCTATAGAGACGTCTGAACGCTCAAATCTCGAAGAAATCACTCAGAGAAATCTCAGGAAACAAAATGGGCAAACGGAGAAATGAAGGAGGAGGGGGGTATAAATAGCCCAGATATTAGTAGCGGTTATTTTAATAACCGCTACTCTAACCGCTACAAATTTAATTATTTGTAGCGGTTTTACAATAACCGCTACAAATGTTCACAACGTTTGAAATTCTGTAGCGGTTATTGCTTAGAACCGCTACAAATGTCTGAACTCTTAAAATTCTGTAGCGGTTATAGGGGCAATAACCGCTACAAACGTATGACCTTTGGTATTTTGTAGCGGTTATTGTCCCTATAACCGCTACAAAATCCTGTGTTGGTATTTTGTAGCGGTTTTTGTGCATTAACTGCGACAAAATAACCGCTACAAGTTTTGGCGGGAATTTCGCGCCAAATTTGTAGCGGTTGTTTTTAGTAAACCGCTACAAATAATCTTGCCGCTACAAATTTGTAGCGGTTTAGGTAAGAACCGCTACAAATACCATAATTTGTAGCGGTTTAATATAACCGCTACAATTCCACCGCTACAAAATACCTTTTTTTTGTAGTGTTTTAACTTTCTTTCCCCTTTTTCTTCACGTAAATTACACCGGCCATTCGTATCAGAAGTTTTTCAAATTTTTTTTGAAAAATATGTGATTTGTATGATTTTGTTTTTGTTGATTTAGTGTTATATATATGCACTCTTTCACTAGTAAATATGCACTCTTCACTTGTAAATGTGCATTCTTCTACTTGTAAACACAAATGGTCCGAGAGAAAGAAAGAGAAAAAGAGTATCATACAAAAATGTAGATTTACATCTATTTACATTTTTTGTGAAACTTATTATGGCAAGAATATAGAGTTTGTCATAGCAGCAAATGAATTTGGAATTGTATCAGCTACCAAAAAGATTAACTTTGTATACGGGGGAGGCATCCAAGGCCTAAGGGGAATTGTGGCTATTTCTGCATCCATGAATGGAAGTAAGGGTTTAAGTGTAAGGGTGAAGAAGTTGGAAGATCACACATTTTCCTTAGGACAAGAGTTACATGTTTCGAGCTTACCTAAATGAATGGGACGAATGCTCTACCACGCTCAAGCTTTCATCACTCTATCTGGTGGTTTGGAAATGTTGGATGGGATTTTCAGCATCGCATATTGGGATAAGTTAAACTTTCATGGAAATGTTACAGGTTTTGAGCTTACCAAAATTTGGGATATTACAATAGACACAGGAATGATGAGAATCATGAGTACAACAACAATAGAGAACGAAATAACAGTGGGGATGCTAGAAAAAGAGTGGTTTAAAGTGTTCACCAATCGCATAGAAAAATGGTAAGAAGTTTGAAACCACGAATAAATAGGGCCAAAAGTGGATTTTAAAACCATATACTTCACGGTTTATTTTGAACAACCGTTAAATATAAGTTTCATGGTGTTTAAAAAGAAACCTGTCATAGATTGATATTATATAATTACGGTTCTTCAAAGTAAACCATTAAGTATGTGTGAATATTTTAATAAATAAAAAGTAAACACATATTTAGCAGTCTTTTGTAACACGTACCGTTAACTATTTTGCAACATACTTAATGGGTTGTCTTAACAACTGTTAAGTATTGCCTTGCACATCTCCGCTTCTTGATATTTTATAGTTTACTTTAAAACCATTATATATTGATCATTATATATTAACGATTTTGTAGTAGTATCCAATCACCATCTTATCCCATTCGAGTTCGCCAAATCTCTACTTCAAGTGTGAGATTGTTGATGGTCAAAGTTCACCAGCTTTGGTTCTATGAGTCCAGTGGTGTTCCCAGATCTAGTTCGAATTAAGAACAATTGTGTATTTTTATCCATTTTTTTGTTTGATCAAAGCCTTACTCCTTTTATCTTTTTTATAAATTGCTTTCAACCTATTTCATTGGAACTAAGCAAAACATTAATCCCCATCAACTTTCTATTATAAAATTTAATTACTTTTCAACTTTATCCTTATTCACTATCAGTATATTCACTTTTCTAAAAAAATAACAATTTAAACAAAATGAAGAATAAAATTTTATATTCATATAAAAAATTTAATGATGTGATTTATAAATTAAATAAATAGAACACTCTCTCCTAGTTATAAATAGATCATAGGAGTATTTAATTTACTCTCGTGACATACCAACCATAATTTTACAACTTAATTCTAATCTCAACGAAATTTTTTCTTAAAATTCAATCCATTGCCCCTAACGGGGGCCTATGGTCTCAAGAGTAGGGAGCGGGGCTGGGCCTACAACTAGAAGCGGCGGTGGGAACAACCGGACGAGGCGGAGTAGGAATCCTGGCAAAACCTTTCCAACAAAACGGCATCGTTTAATCCCCACACATGCCACGCTCTGAGTTGCTTTTCTCACCCAATCCGTCCCTTTCCCTTAGCTTGCAACTGATAGCTCCTTTTTTTTCACCCATTAAAATAGATCTGACAAGTTGAGTTTCAAGATATTGATTAAGATTAAAGACTGTAACATGTCTCGACTCAATGAACATTTTCATAAATATTTATATATTATTTACTAATAAAATCTTTAGGTTAATAATGGGTCTCCGATTCAAGTTATTGACAATGAGCTTATCTTATAAACAAGTTAATTGGATTTGGTATTTTGTTATTGTGTAGCTTGTAATTTGTTCATATTTAAATTAGATATCTAATATTGTATTGTTATCTTTCATCTTGTTTCGTATTCTTTAAATTTTTATCTAATATGCATGTACTTATAGTTTCAACCAAATTTTAATCAAGTCCTTATAGTTTTTTTAATTAGGTCCTTATACTTTTATTTATTTTTAATCAAGTCCTTATAGTTTTTTTTTAATGTTAAAGTATACTTTTAATTCTTTAAGTTTACTAGAGGCATACTTTTAATCCCTTAACTTTTTAAAGTATACTTTTAGTCTTATAATTCTAACACCGTTAATGTTGCTAATAGAAAACGCTAACACAGCAAAGTTAAGTGATGACTATATAATTAAATGCTATTAATATTAAATTTAAAATATGTGTAAATTACCTAACGAAGCTGTCTATATCCAAATCTCGATTATATTAAAAAAATCATATTTTAATAATCAAAATATATTATTTTAATAATCTAACAATCAAAACCTCAATTTCATTTTGTAGTGATTTGTCAGTTTATTTTAGTTTAATAATCTAAATATATTATAGTAAAAAAAATTAAAACTTAAATATGATTTGTTAGCTGCACTGTCATCACCTGAGTTTGTTGAGTCAACATTTTTCATTAATAACATTAATAGTGTTAGAAATATAGAATCAAACACCAACAAAAGCCTGGCACAGTTGATAGATGGTTGAGTCCTTTAAACATGATGTCCTGAGTTTGAACTAGGCTGTATGCTTGGAAAAAGCTTTGTAAGGAGAGGTAAAACCTACTTCGAATATCTCTACATCTCAGAAGGATTAGTCTCTAGTTATTAGCTGGGGTATACCGCCTAAATTCTACCAAAAAAGAATTATAGAACCAAATATATATTTTATAAAGTTAAACGTCCAAAGATATATTTCATATAAAATTTAAAGGACTAAAAATATAATTTAGCCTTCTTTTTATTAGGTACTTTTAGTTTCATTTATTTTTTAATTAGATCCAGATAACTCTTTATTCTTTAATCTATAAGCTCAAATAATATTCTTCTATAATTAAAAAGATCATATTATTAATTATAATATGTTTTTAATATCAATGTATATATAATAATACTCTATAAATATTGAGTTATTATAATATTTTTTTTTTAAATAAACTTAAAAATATTGAGCCAAACATATATTTATATTATTTATTTTATAGTTATAATTTTTATTTTTATTTTATAATTATAACGTTGGAATCATAATGATATAATTGATATAATTTTCTAAAAATGTAATTATAATTAATTATTATAATTATATTAGTTACTTATACCAATTTATTATATTAATTATTTTTGGGATAATTAATCTGCAGGTCCTTATAGTTTCTACCAATTTTTTATTAGGTCCTTATTGTTATTTTTTATCAGGTCCTTATACTTTTACTTCTTTTTTATTAGGTCCTTATAATTTTTTTTTTGTCCTTATAATTTCACATAATTTTTTAATCAGATCCATGTAGTTTTTTTTTTTTTTTTTTTTTTTGCAATGTATTCAATAGATTCTAATAATATTCCTCCATAAATATATAATATAATATTATTATGTATGATATTATTAAATATTATTCGATAAATTCTAATATTCTAAAAATAATAAATTATTATTATTTTATTTTAACACTCTTTTTTATGAATTATTTTAATATTCTTCATAATTTTTTAATTGAACATATATTTATATTTTTTATTTTTTATTCTAATTTTTATTTTTTTATAATTATAAAATTTTAAGTATATTAATAATATTTTCTAATAAAATAATGGAATTGTAATCATTTAATTAGGAATAAATAATTATTTATATTAATTATTTTTCTAAATATATAGTTATTAATTGATATTTATTATTAGTAAAATATATTTTAATATTTTTCATTTATTTCATTTTCAATTAAATTAATAAATTAAAATTAATATTAAAAAAAACATTTAGGACCAAATTGAAAATCAGATTAAACAATAAAGACATGATAAAAAGGGAAAAAATATTATAAGGACCCTATTAAAAAGAGGTGAATGTATACGGAATTGATAAAAAGAAAAAAAAAATATAGAGACCTAATTAAAAATTGGTTGAAATTATAATGACTTGCATATTAATTATCATAATTATGTAATTATTAAATTAAATTTATTATTAAAATTTATATCTAAATGTTATTTTTATTTAATTCTAAATTAAATTCATAAATAAAAATTATAGGGATATATCCAATTAAAAATCAAGTGAAACTATGAGGACATAATAAAAAGAAAAATAGTTATATATAAATTAAATTAAATTTATAATTATATAATTATTAAATTAAATTACATAATTTATAATTTTATAATTTTCTAAATTAATTTTATAATTATGTAATCATTAAATTAAATTTATGATTAAAATTTATATCTAAATGTTATTTGTTTATTTAATTCTAAATTAAATTCATAAATAAAATTATAGGGATATATCCCATTAAAAATCAAGTCAAACTATAAGGACATAATAAAAAGAAAAATAATTATAGGGACCAGATTGAAAACAAGTGAAAACCTAAGGATCTAACAAAAAGGAAAAAAACTATAGGGATTCAATTAAACATTGGTTGAAATTATAAAGACTTGCATATTAATTATCCCAAAATATATTTTTATTTTGTTTAAAAAAAGACCGTAATATTATTTTTTATAAAAAATATATAATTTTGACTGTCAAAATATTAAAACTGAACTTCTTTTGTAATAACAAGAAATTCATTAAATGGAATTATTAGAGTAAAATTGTCTATAATCGAACTAAGAACAAAGCAAAAAATGCTAATCTGCCCTAAGTAATGAAACAAAAGACTAAACGGAGAATAAAAAACAACAAAACTATGAACCAGATCAATCAAAGCTTCCTAAACATCCTTTTATAGAAAATTTTGCAACTAAAGTCGTCGTCTCATTGCTCAATTTAAGGAGTAAGACCTAACCAATGAAATTTTGACTGTCTAGTTTGCTACCAAATTTACTTATGTGGGAATCCAATCACAAGTATTTCCTAAAGAAAATGCAATTCTCAATGAGAACAACAAATAGTTATTCAATATCCGTAAACACAAACGTAAAAATCACATATCCTTTCTTAGTAGAGAAATCTATCCTCAAATATTCAAATCCTAACTTAGAATTTCTAAAATTTCTTAATCGCCTTGAAGTTCCTAAGACCTAGTATGTGATTAAATTTTGTTAAAAAAATTACCTCAATGCATTTAATTTGAAATGTTAAAAACAAAAAAATTGACAATAACAATTTAACAAGTAACAATCTTAACTTATTAGACGTCAATAACAACCAAGTAGTAATAACCCATGCCACACAAATCATTGTAATTTCTGCTTTGACAAGTGTTAGTAGGTTATCGAATATAAATGACAATAATCGTTTAACAAGTAACAACTTAAACTAATTACACAACAACAACAATCAAAACAATGACAATTAAAGATGTTTAGTTTAGTTTGCAACAAAATTTAATCACATACTAATCTCTAAGGTTTTTACAATAAGCAGATCATTTTGGATCCTGAATTGGGATTTGGATTTAGGGGGCATTTTTATGCTTTGCTCCTTAAAATTTAACTGGAGTGATTTTAATGAGTGTAAAAAGAAAAAAAGAAGGCATCATTAAACTGGGTTGAGTTTACATTAAAAAATAAAAAGAAATAAAGCAGAGAAAAGAAAATGGGCAGAGGAGGAGTGGGACTGGGTCTACCAACTCCTAACAGAACGGCATTTACTCTCCTTGTAACACTCCTTCCTCAAAGGACGGTTAGTTTTTCTCTTTTTTCCCTTCACACATTACAACCACAGATCCATATTTGAAGGCAAAAACATTACCAGAACAGCCTCTCTCTCTTTTTTCCCTTTTTTCCCATTTTTCCCAACTCATACTACAACATGATCCGTCCCTTTTTTCTACTTTTGGTACACCTTAATTTTTTTTTTATTTTTCCAATTTTATTTTTAGGCCTTCAAAAAAGACAAAACTGTGGCTCCTTAAACCATTGGCTGTTGAAACGACAGCTGGCCATGTGAGTGATGACGTGTAGAGACTTAATTGGGTGGCTCAGGTCACAGCCTCGTGTGGCTAACAGTTTATTAGGAGACTTTGGTGTCTGCTATTTTGTGCGGCGTCGTCGTCCCAACAAACCCCTCTAGCAGTTTCCTTGACGATGACATAGACCAGCAATCCGCCGGCTTGTGTTGGGAGCCTCCCACTGAAATTTCCAAATTACCCTTCTAGTTATGAAGGAAGCGACTTTTTTTTTTTTTTTTATGAGATATGACTATACACTTTTTTTGGAATAATCTTTTTCTTTTATGATTTTTTTTTTTGGAATAATCCTTAAAATATAATATGAGACCCATGAATATAAAATTTTTTACTGATAACTCTTTTTTTTATAAGCTTGTTGTTTCACCCTACTTTTCATGAAAATAATTTTATGGCCTCACTCCTTAATTATAGGAACTACTTAAAAAGTTTACTTTGATCCTCTCTCTCTATATATGTATATGTATGACTTTAATACATTTTATCTTCTAAATTTATGAGTTTTTTTTTTCCTAAACTATCTTAATAATGCATATATTAAAGAGTTTCGATTAAGAAATAGTTTCAATACAAATGATTTAAGAGGTTTTTATAGGAAATAGACATATATATTTTTTTTCATAAATAACTAACTTAACTCTTACAAATAGTGGAGGGAGTGTAAAATTGAATCCTTAAGTAATTTTTCTAAACGTTAGGCTTTGAATAGAAAATTTTATATTTGTTATTTTTGTTAGTAAAATTCTGAATTGAGTGATTGAGTAGCTTATCTACAAAAATTGAAAAATCTAGAGAAATTATTATTTACTTTTATCATTAAGATGGAATCCAAGGGCATTTTGGGAAATGAACAAAGGTGAGAACGAGTGGGAATAAATACAGAAACGGGCAAATCTCGCATGTTACATTACATATTGCGCTTTCTACCTTAACTCATACGCTAATAAATTTCCCATTGATTGAGGTTTATTTTCCTTTTTGAGTTTTGACGTTTTTCTGAAAAGCTAAAAAAGAAAAACAAATTAATTAATCTTTATACTATTGTTTTTTTTTTTACTGTAAAACGCCGTGCCTTCGTATATATCATCTCGTATTGGTATGGAATATGGATGAATGCTTATGACCTACTCTTTTATAGTTTGCACACACATAATCTCTCTCTCCTTCCCTCCTTCCCTCTCTCCTCTGTCTCAAAGAACAAAATGCCAATGAGCTCACGAGTCTGGAACTTTTTTCTCTGTGATTTCTCTGGTTAATCATGGAGAAGCACAACTGCAAGCTCTGCTTTAGAAACTTCTCTAATGGCAGAGCTTTGGGAGGTCACATGAGATCTCACATGGTGAACCTTCCTGTTCCTCCAAAACCAGAGCCACCGTTAGCCCAACTCAGCTTCGAGGCCGACTCTTCTTCGTCGTCTTCCTCAGACGAAGAAGATGATGATGATAAAGCTCTCTGTTATGGCCTACGAGAGAACCCTAAGCGAAGTTTTCGCCTTGTGGATCCTGACTTTTCCTTCCCCGTAGAATCCGCCTCTGTAATTCTTCAAGACAGAGAAAGCGAAACTGAATCGTCCAAGAATCCAACTCGAAGAAGATCCAAAAGGGCATTTAATAATGATAATCAGTTACACCATCTTCAGAAGAAGATGAAACCCAGTAATGATCATCACCATCATAATTTTCACCATCATAAGAATAAGACCGAGTCGTCTTCTTGGGTTGAGCCTGAACCGGTGAGTTCGATCTCCGATGCGACCACCGAGGAAGATGTCGCATTTTGTCTTATGATGTTGTCCAGGGACGAATGGAAGAGACAAGAGGAAAAAGACGAAGAAGAAGAAGAAGACGATGAAGAGGACGAAGAGGATGAAGCGGAAGAGGAAGAAGAAGACGACGAGGAAGACGACGAAGGAGAGAGATCTGTGGAAGATTCTGATGAATTCTACGAGGAGATGAAATCATCGAAGGCAAGATCAGTTCGTGGAAGGTACAAATGTGAGACCTGTAAGAAAGTGTTTAGATCATATCAAGCATTGGGAGGTCACAGAGCGAGTCACAAGAAAATCAAAGCGGTGGCCATATGTGAAACAGATAATAATGCTCCGACCATGGCGGCAGAGAAAAAAATCCATGAATGTCCAGTTTGTTTCAGAGTATTTGCTTCAGGTCAAGCTCTAGGGGGCCACAAGCGAACACACGTGACTGGTTCTGCAACTTCGGTTGTTCGAAGTAGTACTCCATCAACAACAACAACAACCAAGTTTGGAGATAACAACAATAATAACAACAATTTGATCGATCTTAACCTTCCGGCTCCAGTTGATGAAGAAGATGAGATCAGCCAAATTGAAAATTCTGCAGTTTCAGATGCAGAATTCTTCAAACCCAGTTCACAGATCATGGAGGCACAAGTATAGCTTGATTGACCACAGTATTGATGTTGATGATGATGAAGATGAAGATGATGAACCAAAAAAGGTAAACACACAAACAAAGAAGGAAAGAAAAAATTTTGATTGCAAATTTTTGCGTATTTGTTCTGTTATGAGATTCTAACAGTAAAATAATCCAGTTCACTTCTTCTGGGTTATGTTTTGTTTCTGTAACAAATGACTTAGAGAGAGCATCCATTAATGGAGGACAAGGACAGGGACAAGGAAAAAGGAAAAACATTGATGTTTATTGTTCTGTAATTCGGATTCGAACTTCAACTCTATTTAATTTTTTTTATATATAAAAAATTTGGAATTTCCGGGAGTTATCTTTATTATGCAGAAGAATTTTGTGAAGCATGCGTGTTTTTAGTGGGCTCTGTTTCAGCTTCCAAGCAAAATACCCAGTAACTGTTGTTGTTGTTGTTAGTTCCATTAATGAATATTAAATAGGAAAGTCATCCTCAAAGGAAGTTCATCAATCTTTCTGACTTAATTTAATTATTAATTATTAATAATTCAAAAGCAACTTCCACTTCTGAGCACTGTCATTGTACAGTACATGAGAAGAGGAATCTGTTTTCTAGTTTTGTATTTTTGAATAATTTATCCTTTTTCAGTAGTTGTTGTTAGGCTAAAGGGAAAAGGGAAATTCTCTGCTCTGTTTCTGGCTTTCCAAACAGATCTGCATAACCAGCAGAGAGAGATTATTTAGTGTGCTGCAGAGAAATTTAATGGCTGAAACTGAATTTAATTAAAGAGAGAATATGGTTTTGCATTAGTTTGGATATTTATTTTTCCCCATTCTTTCCTAGGAAATCTGTAAAAGTCAATAGTAAGGGAAAAGAAAATTTAATTGAAGGTGTGGAGGAAGATGCTCTGTTTTTGGTTGTGTGGTGATAGGCTAATATAACCTAGGTGGGGAGTGACCCATTGCCCAAGGTATCTAACTGAAAAAGGACTTGTGATATTTATAAGGAAAATTTGGAGTCACACACTCACACTCATTAAATTTGTAATAAGTGACATATGAGCCATTTTTAACTATTTGTTTGATCATGTGATACTTTATAATAATATAGTAAAATACTAAATAATGTATTGAAAGGAAATGAAATAAAAATAGAAGTATGAATGAGATTATTTTAAAAAAACATGGGTTCTTTTTTTTTATTATGATTACTTTTTTCTACTAGTGTTAGTGTGTTACAGTTCTAAAATACTCTTTAAAAAAAAAAAAACAGAATTTTGATTCCCTGTTTGGAAGGTCAGTGTGTTTGATTTGATGGGAAGTAAGGAAAGACGATAGAAATGAAAGTAGAATCTTTTTTTTTTTTTTTTCACAAAAAAGAAAGTAGAAATTTGGTGTGATAGAAATGGCTACAGGATACTATTCCAGTTGGACACAACAAAACTGTGGTTCCTAAAGAATGAGGCCTCGTTTGCCATGCTTGAAGACTTTTTAATAATAGTCTGGGAATTGGAAAAGGAATAAGAATTAGGATTAGAATTAGAATAGAGTTTTAAAATATGTTTGGTATGATATGATTATGAAATGGATAGATATAATTTTTATTTAGAAGATATATTTGTATAGTGTAAATTAGCATCTAGTATCTAGTAATATTTTTCAGCAGCATCCAGCATTCTAATCTTATTTCTTGTGTACCAAAACCCTGATGTTATTTTCCTAATGCATCCATTTCAAGTAATCCTATTTCTACTATAGCTCCATATTATTTGCAAAATTTTAATATTCAATCAACATAAACAAGATTTAGTAGATCCTCAAATCCAATATATAAGATTTGTAAAGAGCTTTCACTGCGAAACCCCACCAATTCATAATCTCCTTTGAACCAGATACTAGGAAAATAGAACCAGAGCCAAAACGATGAAAAACTCATAAATTGTTTATGCAAATATCAAACCAGAACCAAAATAATGAAGCTCAAACAAGAAGGCAACGGCGATAGCAAAGTAGAAGCCAACAATTTCTACTTGATGGTGGAGGGAGATAAAAGAGGTTTATTGCCCTTGCCGTTAAGATATGAGATATGAAGTCCATTATCATTGAGATCGAATGTGTAGAGTCCATTGTTGCTTTCAAACTACAAGGGCAAGTTGCCAACGTTGGAGATTATATATATATATATTGATTTGATCAAGGGTTTCACCATTGAGGTTTAGAGGGCAAAGGGTTCTCGCCTCTCCCAATAAGTATGCTTCACAGGATTCAAATTTGTGCTCTCCTACTTATGAGGGTGAGGCCCCTTACTATCTCAACCAACTGCTTGTTGGTGTTAGAGATTGTATTTTCTAGTGAAGGAAACACATCCCACTCTCTTAGTATGTGATAAATTTTGAAAGTGGCCCACTTTTTCCTTTTTTTAAAAAACATCAAGACCTTCCTTTGGAAAGCTACTTGGAATAAACTTCAATTAATCTTTGCCAATATTTAGGAGTCAATCATTATCTACAAATCTTGCCCTTTCAGTTGTGTAAGTGCCTATTTGGATTAGTAGTAGAAGTTACTTTTTTTAACTTGATTTATGATGTACGAGGTAAATATATAAGAGGAATTTTATCTCGACCTTTGTGAACGTGTTTTTTGAACGTCAACTTAAAACAGGCCCTAAGAATATTGGGCATACTAGGAGTGTGATTGTTAATCTCTTATGCCCACGCAAACCATATAATAGGTATGAAAGCGATTATAACGCAAAGCAAATACATCACAGACAAGAAGAAGAAGAGAAATATAGTAGAGGGAATAAAGAGTCAGGGTGTCAGAATATCTATATTTAAGTGAGCTACAACTGAACCCCTTATGTCTATTTATAGTGCTCTCTGCACCCCTTCCTCTTTAGTAATGTACCCTTTCCTAAGAGAGCAACATGTCCTTTTCCATAGAGACATAATATATAAGTGAAACAATATCATTTGCAAAGTCATATTCTATTGATTAAATAATATGACTTATAATAATTGGGAAATATCACATATATCCACTCAAGCTTTTATATTATTTATACTATGGCCCCAATAATTTGGGTGTAAGCCTAATCCACCAATGGTAGATCAGGCTATTTTCCAATATCTTACACTCACACTTAGTGGATTAGATATGCCTCTTTTTCTTCCTTCTTTCATACTAGGTGCTTTGCCATGATTGTATAGGCATGATGTCTGCATATAGGTGTCTGTACTAGAAATCTCCTTTATAGAGACCAATACAAGACAAGCTTCTTTGTGTAGCTTGATTTGATATTGTGGCTCGGATATCCTAGATTCACTTATATACACTTTCACATGGCTAATCTAATCCCTATCAAGTAAATATAAAACTCAAATTGCCTTTACCATATGCAGACTGTCCACACTTATGAAATTATCAAAAATAATATCATAAGGGACATGTTTCAGACACCAACATATTTGTGTATATGCCAAGTAATCTTCCTTTCACCTAGATATTATTTCAATATACATCAACTGCTTCCCTAACGTAATACCATATATCATATCTATCATGATCTAAGACATATGTTAAAATAGTAGTCACTAAAGCATATCTCTGTGATATTGTCAAAATCAAAGGATATCAATGGAAGAATTAGAAACTTTTCGGGACTTACACAGCAATTAAGCAAGGATCTTGTAACCCCCTTCACGATTAAGGCCGAGATTTAGTTCATAAACATGTAATTGATGTAGAATTAGAGACCATAAATGATTTTGGGACTTAAGCAAAATCAAACTTCCCAAAAACATGACTTACAAAAAAACTTTTACAAAATCTATTCATGACGATCTCATATTCACATTTCAATACTAAATGGCCTGTACAAATTGATTTCATTCACAAATATCAGAGTATAAGGCAAATTCCTGACACACTTGGGTTCCATTCATTAATAAGAGTTTTACAAAGGTACAAAGCCTACAATTCATTACCCTTAACTTGGGGATTACACAAACTAAACCACCAATCCCAATATACACAATTGTTTCCCAAAAATATCCAAAAGATATACATGATAACCAATAACCCAAAATATACATCTAAATCAGAGCTTTATCCGCTCTTCGTCGCCCGCTTTCCCTTTGATCCTTCTGCCTTGTCTAAAACATGGTTTTTGGGAGAGTGAGATTCTAAGGAATCTCCGTAGTAACAAATCAATCATATAATGTACAATAATAGTGCATGTAAGCAAATCATTAACCACAACAAGCAACTACAACGGCAATTACAACGGCAATGGTTAGTATGACACATGTCACCCCTTACGATTGCTCAAGCTGAATTGCTCACGTTGCATTGCATCACAACAATCCACACAATACATTTCACCACAGCTAGGATTCATATAATGCATTTCATACACAAGCCATACAGGCAAGATACACATAGCCCACGGCTGGATTCACAAACGCCGCCCCACGGGTCGGATTCACAATATCCATGTTGATTATGACGGCAGTTCAACGACCAACCTAGAGATGACCACCGTCAATCCCTACACGGCTCATGCTGACCTGCTCACGCCATAATGGACCATGGCACACATTTCACAAATTCAACGATAAGTTATGCATGCCAAAACATCATACATAATATGAGAGAAGAGTCACTACCTTGATCCTTCCGGGCGTACTCTGGCACCGGTCTCTCCCGCCTAGGGCAAATGTCGTATCCTAGAAACATGATTAGGGACGAAGAGTTATATTATATTACAAGACTTATTTAACTTGAAACACTTAAATTTGGTTATCATAATTGACCCTTAAGAGGCCACAAATGCCTCTAATAAAAGCCCTAAAAGGTTGGGAAACAATAGGTTAGAGATCTTCTTTCGAAAACTCAAAGTGCTGGAACACAGGGGTTGGCTGCGGCCAACCCTTCCTTGGGCCGCGGCCAAAATATGGTCAGAAGGCCACTGGCCGCGGCCAGCCACCCATGGGCCGCGGTCAGAATCAGGCCAGAAAGGTTTGGGCCGCGGCCAAGAAATCCCCTGATTCTTGGCTGCACTTCCAAAATTCATAACTAATCCTAGAAAAATTGAAATGGGGTGATTCCAAAGCCAAATGAAAGGTATATAAGTCCTCTTTTAAGGAAAAATATAGCCCATTACTGGAAATCACTACACAAATACAGAATCACCAAAAACTAAACACTACTCCAAAACAGAGTTCTGTTTCCATCCCAAATTTTGGACAACCATATCTCACAGAATACTAAACGAAATGACACAAAATATATGTCCATTTTGAAGCTTGGGATGTGAACTTTAAGACTGAAAAGTTTCATAATTTTACAACATTGATTGTTCATTCAAAAAGCTCGTCCAATCGGACTGCGCAAAACAGACCTCAAACCAGACAGATTTCCAACTTTTCCTAAGTGATCCAAATGAATCCAAAATCAACAACCAAGCTTATTCCCACACAAAATCACTCAAGGAATCCAATGGAAATGTCAAAATCACCAAAATCCTATTCCATTATCATGCTTTGGTTTTGGGTAACATTAAACACTAAAATCTCAAATTCTCCAAACTTAACAATTTCCAACCCAATCAATTCTATCTATCCAAAATGCATTACAAACATACAAATTCCATACCAAACACATACCAAATTCCCAATGGCCCTCATTTTCGAAAATGAGCCCAAAATTCCAGAAAATTCAAACTATTTCAAATGGTATGAAACTTAGATAGATAGATAGGTCTCACTCAGCTTATCAACTTCTCCAAAGAGAGTTCTTGATTAACTACTTTCCAAAATTTCGTGTGATCACAAACCACAACCAATGGATAAGCTACAACCACCAAAATGAAGCTCATCACTCAAGGATCAATATTAGAGAAGGAAGTTTGAGCAATAGAAGCCATTTTCCTTACGTTTTTCAAGCTTTCTTCTTCCTCCTTTTGCTGCAAAAATGGCTGACGAGAGAGAGAGAGAGAGAGCAAGAATGAGAGAGAGATGGTAAGATGGAGTGAAGAAATAAAACAATGATACTCCCTCCATGACTTCAGCGAAAAGAGAGGAGAGGAAGAGAGAGAAAATGATTAAAATACTCTCCTATTTGACTTTTCTCCACATCACTCACCATACACACTTTTGCCACATGTCCACATGCCATTGGTTTACACCAAATATGTCACCAATTAACTTATCTAATCTCTCCATTAGCCATTTTAATCACACATCCCATTTTCTTTTAGTTAGTAATTAATTTCTCCCTTAATTACCAACTCATGACCAATAATTCCATTCTTCCAATTTTTCAATAATTATGACATATTAATTAATATTGCCATAAAACACATAATAATTCAAATTAAATTCATAATTATCCACAATAATCATGATTTTCCCTTAATCAAAAATTGGGATATTACATATCTTCTTACTTGCTTCCCGTTTGCGGTTCTTTAGCACATGCGGTATGAATCGCAGGCTATAGTGTTATTCTTATACCATGAGAGCGTACATCATTTTGCATTTTGTAATTAATACTGTATAGACCTAAGTCTAGATACTCCAGTATCTAAACCCAAATTCTTCCACTCTACTCAGACGTCAATGTTGAAGAATTTGTTGTCTGGCTACAGGTATCATAGAAGTAGACGTTCATGATTCGATCCATACTTATATTCTTGTTTATGGATCTCATCTCGACATGCTACACTATTGTCGATGCGATATAATTTGTATTTCTTCTCTACCATATCAGCATTCCACCCACTTTACATGTGAATACAATTGTCTCATCTTTGCAAGCCTTTCTTGAGTGTCAAAGGCGATAGCTCGTGTGAGAGAATCAACCTCACAAGCATGTACGATAAACTACACATTGTATACTTTCACACAGACATATAAACTAATAAGTAACTCAATTAATCACAAATATAATACATAAAGTTTGTAATTTTACGCTTTGCGTACACCAAGTGCCCTTACATGTTTTTCAAATGTCTCCTTAGTAATTGGTTTGGTCAAGGTACCAACAACCATACTCTTGGCCGAGATGTGTTGTACAGTAACAAATTTCTGTGCTATATAATCTCTTACAAAATTATACTTAATGTCTATATGCTTGGTCTTACTATAATACTTGGGATCTTTAATATAGGCTATGATTGTAGTGTTATAACAGTGCACTAACACCATATTGGTACTCTTATTTCCAAATCCAAGATGTTCAAAAAACCTTTTCAACCATAAAGCTTCGTGTATTGTTGTAATGCATGCTACTAACTAGGCTTCCATAGAATTTAAAGCAATACATGTCCATTTTTCACTGCTCCCACATATGGCATCATTGTTTAGCTAGAAAATATTACCTAAAGTCAATCTTTGCTCTTCCTCATCTCCACCTAAATCAGTATCGAAGTATCCAACTAGGTGTAGATCGCTTCCTTCATAGTATAATACATAATCAGATATGCCTTTTAATATCTCAATATCCTCTTTACTGCTTTCTAGTGATGCTCCTTGGGTTGGACTAGAACCTAGTTACCAATGCTACAGCAAAGCAGATATCTAGTCTTGTACACATAATTGCTTACATTAGATTACAACAACACTAGCATAGGGAACTTTCCTCACTTTCTTTTGATCTAACTCAGTTTTAGGATACATATCATGGCTTAAGGTTACACCAGAAGCCACTAGGGTATCTATGGAATTACAATTGCTTATATTGAATCATTCAAGAATCTTCTTGATGTAATTTTCTTATGAAAGAGAGAGGATTCTTTTTGAATGATCTCTTTGGATCATAACTCTAAGTTATACTCCGCTTCACCCATATCTTTCAGTTCAATATTCGATGAAAGTTATTCTTTAATAGCTATAATCGAATTTAGATTATTTCCATCCAATAGTATATCTTCTATATATAAGGATAATATAACAAAATTACCCTCAAACTGCTTAATGTAGACACAATGGTCCTCTTCAATCATTTAGAAATCATAGGAGGTAATTGCTTTATGAAACCTTAAATACTATTGTCCAGATAATTGCTCTAGTCCAGAAATAGACCTTTTGAGTTTACAAATTTTATTCTCTTTTCATTTTTCAATGAAACCTCAAGGTAATTCCATATAGATTTCTTCATCTAGATCACCGTTAAGCAATGCGGTTTTGACATCCATCTGTTGTGATTCCAAGTCTAAACTGTTTACTATTGCTAAAATATTTCTTATAGAATTAAAGTATACAATGGTGAAAAGGTATCTTTGTTAACACCTATTTCTATTTTGATAATCGAAGAGTAATAAAGACGTAATTCAATGGGCATATAGAAAAGTACAATTATACTAATAAAATATTCGTTTACAATCTCACGTCATTCGTTAAAGAAACACAGAAAATACAGCAGAAACTTTAATATTTACAGAATTTTCCAAAATATCTAAACATAAACTAATCAATTGTCACCATTCAATTTGTCCCCTTTATATAACTCAATGATGATATTCGTAGTTGCCATATTTGATTTTAGAACAAATCTATTCCACATTTGTTATGTCTCTCTAAGGGAATCAAACTATTGAACATATCATCAATAATATACAGCATAACATAGTATACAATGCCATATACTTATATTATTCTTAGCCAAAAAAATAATAACACTACTAAATTTATGATTAGGAGTATACGTTTTTATCTCCCATAACATAAATATTAGCAATATCACTAAATTATGTCAAGAATTATATATAAGTACTTTTACAACTGTAACTTTTAGAAGCAACAACTTCTAAAAGCTTCCACTTATCAAAAACATATAGCATTACATAAAATAATGAACTAAAACATGCTTCATTAAGACAATAAGCTATCTTTAATATATGAAAACATGTTTACAACATATTCAAATATTAAAGATTTTGAAACTGACAAATAAATTTTAGAAGTTTCAAATTCCATAAAAAAATTAATAAACACACTCAAAACATCATAAATAGATATCTACTATTGTCTAAAATAATCATATAGGCTATCATATTCAAGAACTCAAATTTAAGGATTTTGAGGGTTAAATGATACCGCAAACGAAGCTGGCATGCACCCCTACACACCCTAAGAAGACAAAAATCCAAAAAATTGGAAAAAGGGAGAAAACCACTCTTGCTAGTGGTGCATGTCATACGTACACAATCATTAGGGTTAATTCAAATGCCACGTGCAGGTCCATCGGACTTCACACGCCATGCTCTCTTGGAAGATGGCTTCCATATGTCAAATGGAGAAGCCACGTGGTCTCATAAGCCACGTGGCCACATGGTTTTTACGTCCCTTAAAATTTTTTTATTAAATAATGCTTTTTTTTTGGGTAAAAAAATAGCCTAAACAACACTATTTTAACTTAAAGAAGGAGATGCCCTTTGCCTAAAATGACGTCGTTTTGATGGGAGAAGTCATCTTCTACCTTTCTCGCTAGGTCAAATCAAACCCGGTTGGAGAGAAGGGTCAGGTCTGTCAAACTTAAAATCACTCTCCTCAAAGCCAAAATCTTTGATTTTAAAACAACCTAGTTTCAAAAACAAATCATTCTCATTTTTCTTTTTACACAACATTCTCTTTCTATGTTTTCTAATTCTAGGGATCTAGCATACTCGTTCTATGTCTACAAAACATATAACTATTATGATAAGACACAGAAAGCAAGCCAGAATGAACATCATGCTTATTTCACACAGATTGAAATTCAATTGAAAAGAAGAACTAAACATATACTCATGACCATATATTAGGATCCGTGAATTACATCAAGATGCAAATTTTGACATCCTAATTCATAAAAGATATAAACCAATAGAAGAATATACATTGACAAAGGCAACATAGAGAGTAGTGAAAACACATGAGACCATGCTTCAAGAACACATATACAGTGAGACATGCATACACACAGAAACATCACAGAATTTATATAAAACTGGCCTCAAGAAAACCTATATGCTTTGATACAAGTAAGAATGTTGGGCGTACCTAAAGTGTGACTGTTATCTCTTATGCCCATGCAAATCAAACCACAGTTGCAGAAGTGATTATGAAGCATAAAAAATACACCACAGACAGGAAGAAGAGAAATATAGTAGGGGGAATAAGGAATCACTATGTCAAAATATCTAGATTCAAATGAGTTACAACTGAACCGCTTACACCTATTTATAGTATTTTACGTACCCCTTTCTCTTTACTAACGTACCCTTTCCTTAAAGAGACAACATGTCCTTTTCCATAGAGAGACATAATGTATGGGTGAAACAATATCATTTTCAGAATCATATTCTATTGTTAAATAATATGCTTATAATAATTGAGAAATATCACATATATCTACCCAAGATTTTATATTATTTATACTATGGCCCCAATACTTTGGACTTGGGCCTAATCCACCAAGGGTGGATCAAGCTATTTTCCAACAAGTTACAACTCTGTTTACTCATCCATCCACATTCTCAAGGATTTTTCTCATGCCAGGCGAGTTTGGCTCAAGGTGATTAATCACTTCAAGTTTACGAGCTACTGTTAGATATAATTAGTTTTGATGATGTCAAATATAGATGTCAAATAGTAAGAGAAAAAATTTTACATAATGTATTTAGCATATACATTGACTAACTATTATGTTTAATGTGAAATATCTTATAGATTAGTCAAGAAAAGAAAGAACATATTGAAGAAAGAAGTTATCAAATAAAAGGAGATAAAGTCAAGAAAAGAAAGGAGTTATTAAGTTTGATTATTGGAATGATCAAGAACGATAAAAAGGAAGAAGAGTAGAGATTGAAGAAAGAAGAATTTGCAAGATATAATGGGAATATCAATATTCAAGTTCTTAGATGTCTTTATAATCAAATGGAAGTTATAATGGCTTAATCAAAAGCTAAAGTGTCTTATATGGAAGTTATATCAACTTCACTCATGTTATACTTCATGATTACTCAAGTTAAGGAAGCTCTACTCAAATGATGATTGTATTTTAGCATACTTTGTACAACTCTGTTTTGGTTCAGCATGATAGAGGTTCAGTAATTTGGTTATATCTTTCTAACCACACATTTGATTGAGGTGAAACTTGTTTCATATGAAAATAGACTCAGAATTTGGTTTACGGACATCAATTTCATGCTCAAATATTGTTAAATGAAATATATATGAACTTCAAAATTTGGTGCTTGAAATCCACATTGTGTTCTAGACCAGACGTTATGAATTAGATCATATTTTTTAGAATACAATGTATTTGGGATCGATTCCAGTTGTAGTGAAAAATAAACTTAGAGAGATTTTCATAAATTGGTCACTTGCCAAATTTGAGGTTACAATAGAAGAGTTATGCCTATTGGAAGTTGACATCTGTATCAAACTATCTATGTTTTGAAAAGGAAAAGGGCACTCGAGTAAAGAATGTGCCACTCGAGTGATGATCTAAAAAGTTAAACATCACTATCAAAGTACCAACTAGTGAGATTGTTAGTGCACTCGAGTTATAGCTATACGACTCGAGTGATGAAGCTTTACTTACAATATTCCAATGAGTCACTTGATAGTGATCAAATTAAATAATGTGTTTAAAGATAAAATCACTCGAGTGATAAGCATCAGTTGCAGGTCACTCGTAAGTGATCACAAATTTTTTGATCTAATGAGAACAGATTACTAGTGACAAGTTGTGCACTCGAGTGATATACACCTTTACCTGTGCTTTTAAGTCAACATCATTTGAGTGATAGAAGGATCACTTGAGTGATGACCATCACTTGCAAATCACTCACAAGTGATTTTGAGGTGATGAAATCTTCCATATAGAGATCAGTCGAGTGGATGGTAAATCACTCAAGTAATCCAAGATCACTTGCAAGTTACTCGCAAGTGATCAGAAAGTTTTACAATGTCCTAAGGGAAGATTACTCAAGTAATAAGTTGAGCATTCGAGCTATATAAATCACTTGCAAGTCACTCGGTAGTGATAAAGCTCATTTTCATAGATCCAAGGCATATGCACTTCAGTGATACTTGTAAAAATATGTTATCACTTTTTAGTTACCAGCTAGTGATTAGGTTACACTTTAAAAATAAGAAAGCCACACAAGTGAACTAAAGACACTCGAGTTACATGGTGTTACACTAAAGAGTTACTAAACAATAACTTGACATTTCATATGCTTTCTTCTAAACTTCTTTAGCCAGTTACCAACCATTACCTCTCTGAGTCAGAACATCACTCAAGTGATAAAATGTCACTCCAGTGATATTGATATCAGCTCTTTGAAACAACATCTCAGAGATTTTGATACTCATTCTAAGTGTGATATAATCTTGTTACAATACTTCCTACTGCTTCAAACATTACTAATCACACCTATGTATAAGTTTCAAGTGCTTAAACATAGATTAAGCTCAAGATCAACAAAAAGTTGTTTTGTGTCAGAAACTTTAACAGCTACTTCCAATAGACTTCTAACGGTCATGTTCTCAACAAGAAGACGAAAGAGCTCAATGGCCAAATACTCTTCATCAACTATAAATAAAAGATCATTCAAAATAGAAACATGAGAGAGCCCATGCACACAATGCTAAAATGCCGAAACTCTAAATCTTAGCCAATGCTCTATAATTATACTCCTAACTTGTACTTCAGTGTTAATCATTATCTACTTCATATAGAGTGAAATATGCTTTCATTTTAATCACTTTATCCTTCTGAGAGTTATTCAAGATTGGGATCTTGAATGGGAAACAAATTTTAATGTTACAAGTTGTAAGGAGAGTTATTCTTAAGTACGAGATTAAGCTTAAGGTTGTCGAGGTTCTCAAGTACCGTGTAAAACTTGAGGGATTGGAAAGGCTTTTCTTGTGCCCGTATTAAACAAGAAGATAGTGGATTGAAAATCTCAAGTGGAGCCTAAGGACTGAACGTAGGTCATTGAGAATTGGACTGAACTAGAATAAATCACAGTTGACATCTTCTCTTCGCTAAGCTCTTATATTTCCAGCTTAAGATATGAATGACTATCATGGATTTATGATCCATTACTTTCATATTTATTGATTTCTCTAATATGTGAAAAGTTAATCAGAGTTCTTAAGTTTTTATCTTACAGCCAATTCAATCCTCTCTTAGGTGTCAGCTGGTTCTAACAACTACTTTTACCCCTTACCTATGCAAGACTAGATTGTTTGGAACTCAAAGCATGGTCATGCAGGAAATTAGTTCACTAGAAAATTCTAATGAAAAAAGCTCTTCACTTACTTGTGCTAGGGCATATTAAAAGATAGATGTAGCATAATTTACTCTAAGGAGCTTAGTTGGGAAAAGATATAGTCTTGATAGTTACTCAGAGAATTATTGAGAATACTGAGCTCAAATCTCTTAAAAACATCATTGTAACCCCCTCACGGTAATTACATCCGGATTTCGAAGTTTAAGTGAAATAGAGACCAATAAAATCAAATCAACAATTTATAATCCCTCAACTCGGGATGAGGTATTTCAAAATCAATTCAAAATGTATTAATTCCGGGTCTCACATTCACATGCGGATATAACTACTTGAGAGATCAAATTACATAAGAAATATCAGAGTGCGGAAACTAAAATCCCGGCAAACCCCGAGTTCATCTACATATATAACATAGGTTGCGAGTTCCCAAAATGGGGATTACATATCCAAAATATTCATTTACATTTCATATACACTTAGTAATCCCAAAACCAAAACAAGGATAACCAACATCCAAATATAAAATGTCCCTAAGCCCTAACCACTCCTGGTTGGTCGCTTCCCTTTCGAGCCGCTTGCCCTGTCTGAAAAGGTTAGTCATATGGAAGAGTGAGATTCTAAAGAATCCCAGTAGCAACAAGTCACTCATACAATATATAAACATAAAGCATGTATGTTCATCATGTTCAGCAGCTTCACAATGATCTCTGGCTCACGCCACATACGACAGCACTCACGGCTGTAATCACAATGCACTACACCCACTTTCGTGGTGAACACTATGCCAGCTTTCGTTGTATTCACTATGCACAACGCCCGCTTTCGCGGTGAACACTATGTAGCAGCAACACGAAGCACAAAGCACCACAAAGCATCTCAAAGCACAATGTATCACTAAACTCCACAAGGTATCTCAAAGCAGTAGCAGTAGCATCCACACAATGAATGACAAGCAAACATACAATACATTTACACAAAGTATAAGAGAGGAGTCGCTACCTGTATCTTTCCTGACAATCTTTGGCACAGTGGGCTCATGCGTTCGACAGATATCAAATCCTATACCAAATTAGGGACAATTGATCAATCTCTTTTCCAATTACTTAATCCCATAATACACTAAGTTGGTTATCATTTAGGACTCTTAAGAGGCCACAAATGTCTCTAAAGAAAGCCCTAAAAGGTTGGGAAACAAAAGGTTGAAGGTCACTTTTCAAAAACACAAAGTGCTGGAACACAGGGGTGGGCCGCGGCCAGCCCTTCCTTGGGCTGCGGCCCAAATATGGTCAGAAGGCCGTGGGCTACAGCCAGCCACTCATGGGCTGCGGCCCGAATCAGGCCAGAAAGGTTTGGGCCGCGGCCAGCCACTCTTCCTGACTCTTGGCTGAACTTCGAAAATTCATAACTAATCCTATAAAAATCAAAACGGAGTGATTCCAAAGCCAAATGAAAGGTATATGAGTCCTCTTTCAAGGAAAAATATAGCCCATCACTGGAAATCACTACACAAATACAGAATCACCAAAAACTACACACTACTCCAAAACAGAGTTCTGTTTCAATCCCAAATTTTGGACAACCATATCTCACAGAATACTAAACGAAATGACACAAAATATATGTCCATTTTGAAGCTTGGGATGTGAAATTTAAGACTGGAAAGTTTCATAATTTTCCAATATCGTTTGGTCATTCAAAACGCTCATTCAAACTGACAGCAAAAAACAGAGCTTAACCAAAACAGATTTTCCAACTTTTCCCAAGTGATCCAAATGAATCCCAAAATCAACAACCAAGCTTATTCCCACAAAAAAAATCACTTAAGGAATCCAATGGAAGTGTCAAAATCACAAAAATCCTATTCCATTATCATGCTTTGGTTGTGGGTAACATTAAACACCAAACTCTCAAAATCTCCAACTTAACAATTTCAAACCCAATCACTTTCTATCTATCCGAAATGCATTCCAAACATACAAATTCCATATCAAACACATACCAAACTCCCAATGGCCCTCATTTTCGAAAATGTGTCCAAAATTCCAGAAATTCCAAGTTAATCCATTTGGCATAAAACATAGATAGATAGATAGGTCTCACTCACCTTATCAACTTTCTCAAAAGGAGTTCTTGATTCACCACTTTCCACAATTTCGAGTGGCCACAAACCACAACCAATGGACAAACTACAACCATAGAAATGTTACTCTTAACTCAAGGATCAACTTTAATGAAGGGAGTTTGAGCAATAGAGATCATTTACCTACTCAAAGATCAAGTTTTCTTCCTTCCCTTGCCTTCAACAATGGCAGCACGAAATGGGAGAGAGAAAATGTGAGAGATGGAGTGAGGAAGAAGAAGCAAATGATGACACACTACTCCCTCCCTTGTCAGCCGATCAAGAGGGAAGAAGAGAGATAAAATAGAATTTAAAAATCCCATTTGACTTTCTCCCATACTCACTCTTTGCCACTTGTCACACTACCATTGGCTCTCACCAACTAAGTCACAAATTAACTTACATAATCTCTCCATTAGCCATTTTAATCACACATCTCATTTTCTCTTAGTTAGTAATTAATTTCTCCCTTAATTACCAACTCATGACCAATAATTCCATTCTTCCAATTTCTCAATAATTATGACATATTAATCAAAATAGCCATAAAACACATAATAATTCAATTTAATTTCATAATTATCCACGATAATCATGTTTTTCCCTTAATCAAAAATTGGAATATTACAGGCGACCCATCCCATAATGATTCTCTTAATAGATGGTTTCCTCCTTAGGAAGGCTACCTATGAACAAACACCTATGATTCCATGTTTCAAAATGATCAAGCTACTTGTGGTGGCCTACTCCGAGGCCATAAAAAAAAAAAGGTACGCTCCTCCTATTTCTGTAGAGAATATGGGGATTCTAAAAGGAATTTGCCTAGGTTGGGATCATGGTAATCGTAAAATTGGCATCTTTAGGAACTCTGCTAAAGCATTACAAATTATCAATAGTAATCTAACTTAGATTGTTACATTTGGCTAATTGGCTTTATGTAAAGAAAAGCTAATCGTTGTGTTGATTCTCTAACCCGTCAATGTTATGTATCAAATGATTGTTGATGTTGTTATCATAAATATTCCTCATGCAAAGTACAGAGTCATTCTCTTTGAAATTTTCATTTTTAGACTTCTTTTAGTTAGTTTGTCTTTCAAACTACCAAAAAAAAGTGGAGAAAGGGATAAAATGGAGAACACTACAAAAAAGACACTGAATTTTTTATGGAAATGGATTTCTAATGGAATCCGTTCCCTCTCTGAAAGGACTGTGGCAATTCATTTTCTGATTGAATTCTGACTCCGTCGCAAATTTTCAATAGATTTTCTAATAGAATTTCATCACAAATTTTAAAGGAAAGCAAAGTCGTCACTAATTTATTTTTTATTTTTTAATTTTAAAATGCCATATCGATCTTAGAAGGTCCTCTGATCGCCCTATCACATTTGTCCACTTCATAATTCTTGAAAATGTGACTTCTCACATCTTAAACCCTCGACCTCATCCCAACGCGCGCCTTTGCTAGTTGAGTTAAGTTAGACCTGCATTATTCTTTCACAAAATTATATATATGTGCATGTGCATATATATATATATATATATATAATTATTAAATAATAATAATAATAAGTCAAATAATAATTTTGAATAATTTCTATATATTTATCATAATTTTTAATAGAAATTAATGTCATTAAAAAAAATTAAAATCTTAAATAAATCTTATGATAAATATATTTTTAGCCAACTTTTTTAAATTGAATTTTAAACAAAATTAATAACTAATAATTTAATATTATAAATATTAATTTTAATATAAATTATAAATATAATATTAATAATTAATAAAATGATGTTAATAACTATATGTTTAATTTTATTTTTAATAAAAATCAATTAATAGCTAATATTATAATATTATAAGTATTTTTTTAGATATAAAATTATTACAAGTAAAATAAACTTTTATTTTTTGCAGTGGAATTAATCATGGAAAATGGAATTTTTCCATGACAAAAAAAAAATAGCCTTAGAATTTCCCACATAATTCTATGGCTAATTTAGCCATAGAAAATTCTATAGGAAAAATTTTGGAATGAATTTTTGACGAAATTAGTCATGAAAAAATATTTTGTGGCTAATCCCATTATAAATTGAGTGTTTTTTGTAGTAGGATACCGAAAGGAAGGAAAACTTCCTTCCTCATCAATGTTAGGTATTATGGGGATTTGATTCAAAATTTTGTATGATAAAGAATAAGGCTTTCTCATCATCAACTTTTTACTTGGATTATGAATTATAGCTCTTTAAGGATTTTGTCAAGGGATTTGGTAAAAGTAATAGGCCCTGTTTGGTATATGGGCTTGAGTTTTGATGGATTGACAGTGAGACTAAGATTGGGGGAGGGAATGGGATTGGGGCTATTAAATTATGTTTGGTAGCAAATAATATTTGATGGGAATACTCATTAATTTTATTTTATAATCTACCATAAATTATGAAAGTACAATAATATCCTTATCTAACCCTAAACCCTGTCACCCATTTTCTCTACAACTAGTCGTTCCAACATTTGTGCAATTTAGTATTATTTTTAGATTTTGTTTTTTAATTAACTTGCAAAATGATGGAATGATTGTGTTATAAAAAATGGAGGAAATCGTAACTTTGCATAGAAAAACAAAAATACTTTTATATTTGATGATGTTTTGTACATATATTATATAATCCTATCTATTCAAATTTAATAATAATATCTTAGATTTATATTTCTAATATAGATATGATATGAGTAAATGGTAATATAGGATATATCCATATCAAATAACAAATATCAACAATATTTAATAAGCAAGGTTGAGATTCCAAATATGTGAAAACTGAATATTAAGAAAAGCCTGTTGAACAAGAATGAAAAAAATAGATGTGTTAATATATAGAGAATCAAATTCGTGGTTGAGATTTTCAAAGATTATTTAACAAACCAGAGGAGAATTAAAAGGCAAATTCATTAGAAACATAGATGGTAAACTATAATGTACATCGTATAGAATTTCATGTCAACTTAGATGATGAAAATATTAGTAAGAGGGGGAGAGACAAGGGACAGTGGTCACTACCGGCAAAAACTGAAGATCAGAGAGTAAAGAGAATAATATGACTAGAGACGGAGAAGGAGATTGGAGATAGGGTAGAAGACGAGCATGGAGAAGTGGGAGAGATCGAGCGATAGTGTGAGGAATAGGATGAGGATACTTCGGTCTAAAAATTCTTATAAACAAGGACAATTTCCCAAAATTTTTCAATCCCATCACTGCTTCACCAATACCAGGGGAGGTCAATTTGTAGCAATCACACTTTTGTGGTACTCTTAATCTCTGGTTATCCCCAGTCCCTTATACCAAACAATACAATTTAGCCAAATCCCTAATCCAATCCCAATCCCTACCCTCAATTATGCATACCAAACAGAGCCATACTTCATGAATATTCCTTGTCATAACAAGTTGTAGTCTCTTGTATCCACTTAAATTTCATTGCAGAAAATATTGATGCTTTGACTAAATTTTTTTTTCATATTTTTATTTATATATTTCAGACAATAGTTATTTCTTTTTGATGTTTGACACCCCGTTTTAAAAAATGAAAGTTTATTATGTTATATCTTTTAACTGTTATTTATATATTGTTATTTACACAAACACACTCACAATGATCTAATAACGCACTATGATAAGGTTTCCATTTCCAATCCCGTGTCCCTTTTCTTAATTCTAAGGGTTACAAAATTGCTTTCATACTGCTAAAACAATTAAAGTGTAACGCCCCAAATTTTATTCACCAAATATATATTGTAAATATTTGAAATATTCAATAAAATGGTGAATATTCATGAATTTGGAATTTATGAAGTTAATAAATTTTTATTTTCATGAGAATTGGGGTAGAACAAATTATGGAATTAAATTTGGTTAATTTGAAAAGCCCAATATTAAAGCCCAAAAATGGAGTAATAATAGAGAATAATATTTGGTCCAATAATAAAGGAAAATTGGCCAAATAAAAGGAGAAAAGGAATTAAATTAAAAACGAAGTGGCAATTTTGTAATTTTGCCAATTTAGCACAAAATAAATTATTTTTCAATTAATTGAAGTTAAATTCAATTAATTAAGGAAAATAAGGAGGAAATATATAAATGAAATATTCTGGTCAAATAAATATGAATTTATGGAAAATTGGAGCACATGTACAAATTTGACCAAAATGTGACACAAGGTGTACATGTAACTTGAAGCAAGTTATGAAGCCAATTGAGACCTAAATGAAGGACCCTTTGGCGTCATTCCATGCTAGCATGAGAGGGAAGGATTAGTTGAATTTCAGTTGGGCTTAATAACATGTTACATGTATATAAAGTTTTATGACACAAAAGTCAACTTTTTGGAATTTTGGTTAATTAAATAAATAAAAGGAGATAAATGCAAAGTATTATAAAAAAATTTTTCCCTTCCTCTTCCATGCAAAACCGTTGGCCATTGCTCACAAAGGAGAGAGAGAGATCTTTGTTGCTGATCTAGATAGAAGGAAGGAAAGAACTCACAAGGTAAATTGAATTCTTTGGTGATTTGAGTTTTAATTTGTTTAATCCTTCTCTTAAGCTTCCTCTCTACATGATTTAAGGTGTTTTGAAGCAAAATTCTAGGGTTTGAGAGGGGTGTAGTTTCAGCCAAGAAGGGAAGGACAAGAGGAGAATAAAGGTAACTTCCTAAACTTCAAATTGTTGTTGTTGTTGCTGCTGCGGTTGGTTTAATCGGTGGATTTGTGATTGATTTCTATGATTTGTGAATTTGAGAAAAGGAGGAACCCTAGCTGTTATGCTGACCAAATCTGGTCTAAATTGTGTTTAGGGTGTAATTAAATAGTTAATAAAGTGATTAGGAGTAGAAAGGAGCAAGTCTGTGTAGTCAGAATTCAAAAACCCTAATTTTTCCCAGAGTTCTTAAAGTTTTGGGCAGAACCAATTAGATGGCTAGGGGCTATATTTTCATGAAATTGATGATTCCATTATGTTCAGGAGGGAAAATTAGGTGGGGTTACTGTTAAACACTTTTCTAGAAAATCCTTAGAAAGCGAAATGACCAAAATGCCCTTGAACCCTAAGTTAGGGGCTACCAAGGGTTTTTTTGCCTTTGGTAGTGAATTTGGTAATTCCGAGGCTGGAAATGGATTCCTTGGGTAAAAATATGTGTAGAATAACCCGTGTCAAAATTTCGGGAAAAGTACGGTCAGACCGGGTACGCTGGGCCAAGGCGAGACCCAGGGGCATTTTGGTAATTTTTTCAATATAGACTCATATAACAACTAAAAACACTTTGGAAGTGTCTAAAATAGTACATGAATGAGTTTTAACCTAATTCTTGTACATTTAACATTTAGGACCAAGTTGAGAGCCCAAGTCATTGCACGCATATCAAGGGACGCTTATCAAGGTGAAAAATGCCTAAGGTAGTAAATATTATCTCTCATACACTATGTGATTATTAATATATTATGTGTTACTGTATTATGTAATATAAACACATGCCTGGGGCACATTAACTAGCTGTGGTCTGGGACCTAGCTGAGATACACGGGTATTGCCTAGCTGTGGTTAGGAACTCAGCTGAGGTACACATAGGGGATCCAAACCACTATTTGACCCTGAGAATTGTGTACACACACGTTTTATTATGGATTTTCATTTTATATTATATGGTGTATTGCATATTTAATTCTCGCATTTTATATGATTGATTATATGTTGTTACTGGGATTTCTTGGAATCTCATCCTTTTTCATAAATGATAAATGTGCCAGTAGGAGCTAGTGGATCCAAAAGCAAGGTGGTAGACACGATGAACTAATGATGCAGATCCCGAGATAGGGATAGTGGTTATATGTAGTCTCTATTTTTGAATATTTTGGACAAATTTGTAAATATCATCAAACTCTGCGAGGATGATTCCTGTATGTAAACAATCACCTATATCAGTATATTTATACTTTTCTATATGCCTGTGAAACTTGATCTTTATTACTTTGCGCATATTGAAATGTAAACGGGTGTTGAAATAAAGAATATTTACAAAAAATTATTTCTACTTGCAGGATAATTTATATCTTTTTCTCTATATTTATTTTCATCTTTTATATAAAATATCATTTACTTCAAAACAAATATTATTTTTAAGACTTATTTTTATTCCATTCCATTTTTCATTATTTTTGTTATAAATGGACCATAAGCATAATAACGTTTTAGAGAGTTTTAAATGAATCATGCTATTTAATATTTATGAATTGTGTGAATTCTTATAAGTTTTATTATTTATATTGGGATATTAATTTTTAGTATACGAAACATAACATGAAAGTGATTGCATGTTCCTGCATTTACTTAATATAATATATATATATATATATATGGTGGTTCAGTTTTATTTCTTTTAATTGTAATTTATTGTGGGGTTTTGTCAATTGGTAGATAGCATAGAGAACTCATATGGTTGTTAATATTTTTGCAACATAGAAGCTGACATTTCACTTTGAAACAAAAATCTGACCGGTTAACAACTAAACCATATGGGAAAAGAAAATTAAAAAAGTGGAAAGCTTACCTCTTGTAGAGTAGGACCCTAACTCGAGCATGAGATATATATATATATATATATTGGTTTTAGAAAAAGTGAAGCAAAAGAACATTTGGCATGTGATTTCCTGTTTCCTATTTGGATCCAATTAGTTTCCTAAATAATTAGTCAAATATTATTAGAGAAATTAAAACCTTTTATTTTCATTAATTTTTTTATTTTTATTCCATTTTGTATAACTAATATATCAAAAATGTATAATATAAAATGTATAACAAACTGTTGCACATAAACCATAAAAAATGGCACTCCATTGGGTTCGTTTTATAAATTTTTTTTTTGAAAAAATTATTAACTTGGGGATTTTAATTAGGGAAAATTGTGAAAAAATCCCTCATTAACAACTTATTTGTTAAATGGGACCTTCGCGTGCAAATTATCTTCCACGTGTACAGAATATCTTCTCTTATGTGCAAATGATCTTCCTTGTGTGCAAAATTCTTCCTTATACATATGCAGAAATCTTCCCTACATGTGTAAAAATCTTCCCTCCGTGTGCAGATATCTTCCCTCCATGTGCAAGATATCTTCCCAAGTCCTATTTAACAAATAAGTTGTCAATGAGGTCTTTTTTAACAATTCTCCCTTCTAATTATTTGTTTCAAAAAAGAGAATAGATTTCTGAGAGTACCCTTCATTTAATACTAACCCCTAACACACACACACACACACACACACACACACACACACACACACACACACACACACACACACACACACACACACACACACACACACACACACACACACACACACACACACACACACACACACACACACACACACACACACACACACACACACACACACACACACACACACACACACACACACACACACACACACACTCTCTCTCTCTCTCTCTCTCTCTCTCTCTCTCTCTCTCTCTCTCTCTCTCTCTCTCTCTCTCTCTCTCTCTCTCTCTCTCTCTCTCTCTATTAAATTTTGAAGGGTGTTTTTGGCTATGGATCATCGAAGTAAAATTGATTTTTGCAAAAAATGTCATTCTAAAAAAGAGTCTTATAAACTGTAACAGGAAGTACTTTATGCATGGAATTGAATAAACAAAAAGTATTATTTTTTATGGAAAAATTATTATTCTTATAGTTACAACTTACAACTCACAAGATAGGAAGCTTGTAGACGTCGAAGTTAACTAGTTGGAAATGGGAGAAATTGAAAAGGCATCCTTTATTTATTTATTTATTTTTTGCCAACATCCTTTACTTATTTCAAGAAACTGTAGAGGATTTTTTTTTTAAATCTGCATAATATAAATTAAATATGGAAAATATAAATTTTATTTATTTTTATATTCAACTTTTTTATTATTGAAAAAAGAAAGAGCATTGAAAATTAAAAAAAAAAAATCACTTGTCTACTTAAGAAAAGAACTTAATTAAAATTGAAAATTAAAGTCTAATGAAAAAATTTTATTTCAGGCATGCGTGCTCATTCGTAAAATTTTTTTGCAATGAAAATAAGTAAAAATTTTGAATTAATTATTAATACATTACGCAAAAAAATAATCATGTTATACTGTTCACAATTAATCCCATAAATATGGTTAAAACAATCAAACCATCTTGTATTATTTACAATATTGTGCACTTTGTTTTTGAAAAAGTGTATATTTAAGTATTCCACTATGCAAATGGGCCCAATTAATAAATAATTAATTTAGAAATAGATAAAAGTGCAGTTTTAGTATCTGTACATAAGATTTTAATATGAATTCTTAATTTTATAATATATCTTTTCAATCTTCTAATTCTAACATTGTTAATTTCACTATGAAAAAAGCATATTTGTAATTTTAAATGCTAACAAAGGATTATCATGATAATCTCTTGATCAATTCATTTTTATTTTTAAAAATCAAATTTAACATGTTAATATTTGAGAATTTTTTATTATTATTTAAAATTAGAACATCATATTTTTTTGTTAAACATTATTATGATTAAAAACCTAAAAGGAAACTTAATAAAATTAAGGAACTAAATAGATATAACATAATTATAATTATAAGTATGAAGTATCAACATATGTAATTAAGTAAATAGTTTTTTTTTGTTTTTTTTTTACATTAGTGGGAAAACAATTATGAAACATTTAATTTGTCTCCAACTACCATGAAAAAACTACCATAATTTAGCAGCAGGATATTTTTTATTTTTTAATGTATGACTATTCATATGGTTAGGCATGATTTACTAATACAGAGTTAGTCTAGTGGTGTTAGATTTTGCAAGATCCCTTTGGGTCTCACAGATGAGACACATAATGTTAAACCCCTTAACATTTCGATATTTGTTAGAGTGATAAAAATATAGTTCCACAGGCATACAGAAACAACATAAAGAGTACTTGTTTACAATACAGGAGTTTTTCCATAAGGTTTGATAATATATACAAATTTGTCCAAAAAACTACCAAAATATACCAATAATAACCAATAGCTCTGTCTCCTTGACCCGGGCACCTTAGTTGCCGGTATTACCATTTTGCTCCTAGAGCCGTTAGCTTTTACTGAAATATTTTTAAATTTGAAAAATTGTGAGATTCAAACAAATTTCAATAATAACAGACAATCAATCATATAAAATGCAACATATAATAATGCCAGGTACCACATAATGCAATAGAATAAATACACTGTAATGATGTTTCTTAGAATGTGCACATTTTAAGGCCAACCACTATTAGACCCCGAGTTAAGGCCAACTACTGTTAGTCCCCGGCTTCTATACCTTGGCTGGGTTTTCAACCACAGACTGGGCAATCTACCATCTTGGTGTTGAATTCTCATAACTAAATCCCCCTTTTAGGGGCTGTTGGGGTATTGGTGTAGTTCTCCCCTGGACGGTACTTTTTTTTCCCTGCACCAATTAGAGAGTGCATTATACATGTCACAGGAGATGGCATACACAAAGCACATATAAGTTTACATAGTGTATAAAGGATAGAGTTACTACCTTAGGTTCCCTTTTCAGCTTTATGTTTGTCCAATACTCTTATTTCAGCTCGGGCTATTACCAGTTCCCATAAATTAGAGTTAACACGTAACTGATTATTACTTGTATTACTACTATCTTTAATCATAGTTGGTTGGTTATCTATCACTGTTTTAGCAGTTTCTACAATACCATTCTGCATAGTGCAGTTTCATTGTTTCCAGAAACTGGCAGATTTTCAATTAACTTTAGAAATTCATAATTAATTCTAGAAAAATCCAATTTGATTGATTCCAAAACCTATGCACAGATCTCTAAGTATACTTTGATGGAAAAAAAATACACAAGACTAGTCACTATTCTTCCTAGAAATTCGCCAAACTTCCCTTGTTCCAGATTACATTCCAGAAACAGGGCATAACTTTGAAAATTCATATATTTTAGTATGCTAGTCCAAAAATATGATCCACCTATTAAATTAAAGCTCTACATCTATACTTTAATCCTGCCAAATTTCATAATATTTGGATTATGTTTAACTAACGAAATTCATTGTACAATCAAACTGTCTCTAGTGAAACAAATCAAACAACATTTCCTTTTAACTTCAAAAATTTCCAGATTTGCATACAACCACCCAAAACTCATAAACTCATATATTCCCACACAATTTTCCCTTCTAAATACAATGGAATTATCAAAATTACAAAATTCTAACTCCTTCCCCTATTCTGTCTTTGACTGAAACTTAGGTTCTTAGGAGGGAAGTTGTGTTTCTTGACTTCTCTTGATCAAACACTTCCTTTTTACTTATAATCACATGATTAACCATTTAAACAATCAATAAACATGGTTCATGAAAATTTTGGCAGCATAACATCTTAGGGTTTCATCTTCCCAATTGCACAAAATCAACATAACCAAGCCAAACTCAACAACAACCACCACAACAATAACCTACTAACTAAGAGGATTAAGGTTTTTGAGATTACCTCTTGATTTTTTGGCTTTCTCTCTCTGGCGTCACTGTTCAATTTCTCTTCCCTCTTGATTTTGCTTGCTAAACATGATTTTCAAGATGAAGAAGAGATTAGAAGAGGTTTCCCAGTGATTTAGAAGGCATAAGCATTTGAAATCAAGCCTCTTACATTAGATTTTGGCTTCTTGAACCCTAACTCCTCTTGTGTTCTTCAAGCTCTTTGAACACTCTTCTCACTCTCTATTTTGATGGTGTAGAACGAAAATGAGGTGTTGGGAAGAAGATGATGATGATCTAAAATATCTCTTACACCTCCTTTAAGATATAATATTCTATTGAAATTACCACATGCCAAAATCTTAAACTCTATCTCTTTCTAACTAAATCATAATTGCCTCCTCTTCCTCTTTTTAATGTGACGAGAATGAGGCCCTAAAGTAACCAAATGGATTTCTTTAATTACTTCATCCATTTCCCAAAATAATGTATTTTATTGCTAATTCACCATGTGCTTTTGCTTTATGACTTCATCCCTTTTTACTTGGTTAAGGATAATGACACATGGCATAAGTAGCTTCCAAGTATTTATTTCCCCCTAATTTCCCTCCTTGGACGAAAATTGAAAGAGAAAAGGGAAATTAAAATTTCTTATTGTTTTGTTGGCAAATTAGGTTACCTTTAATAACATTTGGTTATTCATAAAAAAACATGATTCAAGGCAAAAAACAAAAAACAAAAACAAAAAACGAAAAAGGGTTCCCGTTCTTGGAATGAAAATGATCGTTTCTTTTCAAGAGAAAGTGTGTAGGTACTATAACTTTTGGGTGTTTTATGTGGCAATAAAAAAAATTAATTTGTACTATCACTACAAAAAAACTACTTTCAGCGGCGACATTTGGTGGCGATATTTAATGTCGCCGTTGAAAGTTAGACTTTCAGCGGCGACAACACAATGTCACTGCTGAAAGTGAGACTTTCAGTGGTGACTTTTAATGTCGCCGCTGAAGGTGTCACCTTCAGCGGCGACACTTTTGTCGCCGCCGAAGGTCTCACTTTCAACGGCGACTTTGTGTCGTCGTCGTCGAAAGTGTGTTTCAGTGGTGACTTTAGTGTCACCGCTAAAAGTCTTGTTTGAAATTTTCAAAATTTTATTTTTTTAAAACACTTTCAGCAGCGAAATTGTGTTGTCGCCGCCGAAAGTATGTTTCAGCGGTGACTTTAGTGTCACCGCTGAAAGTCTTATTTGAAATTTTTCAAAATTTTATTTTTTTTAAAACACACTTTCAGCGGTGACAACTAAAGTCGCCGTTGAAAGTCAATTTCATATTTTTTTTATTAATATTTTTCAAAAATAATATTTATAAAATTAAAATATTAATTATTAAATAATTCTATTTAACTTTAATTATTAAAATTATATTATTATTATTTATTAATATTATATTTATAATTTTATATCAAAAATAATATTTATGATATTAAATTATTATTTATTAAGTAATTTTAATTAAAAAATTATTTAATTTAAATATATAAATATTTTTTTCGTTTTTATTTAATTTTTTATTATTTTTAATAATATTATATTTAATTAATAATTAATTAATTATATGTATGTATGTTTATATATATGATAATATTATATATATATATATATAATAATAATAATATGTAATAATATGACATAGGTTCATTTTGGCGCAACTAGAAGAGACTCGGGCGCGAAGGCATCGGCTCCCTGAGGTCGCGGGTTCGAACTAGAGGAGAGTCACTTGGAGGAATTATGAGGAGGCAGCACGTGGCAGCACGGGGAGGAGACACGTGGCAATTGTAAATTAAATTTTTTAAAAAAATTCAATTTTTTTTAAAAATAATTTTTCAAATTTTTTTTAAAAAAATTAACACCTTCAGCGGCAACAAAAATTGCCGCCGCTAAAACTTTCAGCGACAGTCGCATAGGCGACCACTTTTTGTCACCGCTGAAAGACATTCAGTGGCGACAAAAGTCACCGCCGAAAGTCTTTTTTTTTTTTTTTTGTAGTGTATTCTATTCATCTTTGTTTTTTAGATTTTTATACACACGTGTCTTTGCAAAAGAAGTCACTATTTTTTTTTAAAAAAAAAAACAAAATTGCAGATGCTCAGGAAAGTCAGAAAACATCCAATTTATTAATCTTCAGAATTTGATTTTGCACCAGAGAAGGGAGGAACTTACGTGACCAACATGGAATTGGGTATATGACCTTTCAGTTTAGAGATGATACCCTGCAACTTGCATTTTCTTTTCTAAGCTTTTTCATCACTTTTCTCATTTTGTTGAGAGTCCAGATCTTGTCTCTAAAATAGGGAGAGCTTGAAATTATTATGTAAATGACTAGATTAATTATTTTATACTGAGGTCCCATAAAAGAATTTCAATTTTAAAAAGGTCTCACGAAATGTACAAATGGTTCTAAAATACCTAGGTCATTCGCTGTGAATAATTTGTGGCGCCTAGTGACCATAATGCCCATGACCTTTTTCTTTTTTGTGAAGAAGAAGATGCAGAAGATAAACGAGGTTTTCGTGATTTCGTGCAAAGCAAGGGATTTTCTTTTGCCATTTTTTCTTTTTTTCATATAGTGGGCATTATGTTTATTAGACCCCACAAAATATTCACAGCAAAGGACTTAGTGACTTCAGAGTCATTTGGGCATTATATATGCAGGACTTTTTTTTTTATAGTTAGGCTTGATGTGCCTCATCCTGTTATGGGTAGCGATGAATTACTACTAGTAATTGTTTAAAATAAATAAAAGCAATATATACATGAACACTACTACAAATAGGATAATTTACGACCCAAATTAACGACCGTTTTCAAATAATAGTAGTAGTAAAGCGGAGAAGAAGTCTGGGAAATGTTTCAACGACTGTTCTTAAAAAAACAATCGTTGAAACTTAATATTCAACGACCGTTCTTAAGAACGGTCATTGAAAGTGGGAATTCAACGACTGTTCTTATTAACAGTCGTTGAAAGTGCCCAAAAAGGCGGCTTGCTTGCCACTTTCAACGACTGTTCTATAAGAACAGTCGTTGAAAGTGCTTTCATTTTCTGTCCTTATTCATTCCAGCGTGCGCTTCAGAGAATTCACTTTCCCTTTCCCGCCCCCGTCCGACCTTGCTTACAGCTAGAGCGCCTCTCAGTCGATCCCTTTGTTTCTGTTTGTTGTGTCGCGTATCTTGCTTCTCCTTGGGTCTCTCGTATAGCATTCTCCGGCCCCCTAGCTCTCCGCCCCGTGAGCCTCTGTCTCATCCTGCCTCTCCGCCCCAGCTCGCGGCCTTCTCCTCTGTCAGTTCAGACATGCAACATTCCCTTCTTTTTCTTGGTAATTCCCCGAATCTACTCTGTACGTTATTGGGCTGATCTGTTCTGCCTTTGTGATGGAAATTAAAGTTGAATGCTTGCATATATATTGTTCACAGAGTTGGAATTTAGTGTTAACAAACCAGAGATTCCCTTACATTAGAATGATTTGTAGAGGGCGAAACTTAAAGACAATAGCTAGCTGATGGAATTGTAAGTTTAAGAAGCAAAGATTCAGTTTTGATTCCATTTTTGGTGATGTATATCTATGTGATGGTCGTGGGTCATTCTGAAGACTTAAGTTGAAGGCACATAGGAAGTAATTAAGGCATTTATTCTTAATAACGAGACTTAGAAGATGAGAATATTGTTTATATTTATGTGTGTGTGTATTCTAATGATGCATTGATTAGGCTCTTGCTCGCATTCTATGTGTAAAAGATTGAAGAATAATTTGTCTTCATTGACTAAGTGAATTATACTCTGGATAATTTATGGAAATTTGGTTGAGGTTCTAATGGTTTATGAAGTTGTGGTTATTATTAATTAGAGGAATTTTAATAAATGATATTATGAACTTCATAAGTTTATGAAGAGGAATAACAATGATTCTGTTATATGGACTTTAGGAACTTAAATCATCAATTAAAACCTATGACAAAAAAATCAATTAAAACTTGATAATAAACTACGGCAAACTTTTAAATTCTCATTGAACTTTAAATTAAGTGCGTATATGCAATTAACAAAACTAATAACAAGAGTTATCTATATATATTTAAGATTTTAAATTTCAAAAATGAGAGGCAGGTTAATTAAATTTGTACATGACATACAGTTTAGTAGAGTTGTGTATAAATTAGCTTTACAATTTTTTAGTAGAGGAATTGTTTTTTTTTTTTGGATAAAAGAGAAATTAAGGATTCGGTAAAATTAAACTTATTCTTCATTAATAGGAATATTATTAAAAAGATGTGATAATTTTAAAACCTTAAACTAATTTTATGAATTAATCTTGGTATATTGATAACAATTCGGTCCCAAAAGCGTTAAAATATGAGCAACGTCAGGCATACTCTAACGTCAGCCATAAGCTATAATTTTTCCTTTTAAATTTTCTGAACAAGAATGTGTGTTTTGTTGTGATCACATAGAAATTAAAGTGGTATTCTCTTAGTGATGCGAGATGTGTGAATTAATAAGTGTTATTTGCAGGTAAACGAGTGAATTAAAAAGTGCATGATTAGTGGCGTACGTTTTGTAATTTGCAGACAATCAACAAGGTCAATTCAACAATGCCTTTGAGTTCATAAAACATGTAGTAGTTTTGGGTAATATTATAATGTTTTGGGTAATAACTCTCATAAACCTGCAAGTATCACTACTGCCATCGTTCTCCCTTGGGTTGTCGGCCTACTACATCCTTGCCTCAGTAGAATCTTCTTCCAAATCCTCAATCACAAACATAGCGTCCTTGGAAGCTAAAGATTAGCTGGTAAGTTATGTTATTGCTTGTTGATGAAAGTTTTTGAAACCTGAGGATACCATGGTGCTACTATTTGTTGTAAGCGTGATAAATTTGAATTACTAAACTTTGAAAATGGTAGTTGAACTGTTAGTTTTTACAGTGTGTCATGAGTGTTTCATATAGCTGTTCTAAACTTGAGCTAGTGTCTGTGAAAATGGATTAGGTGGTAATAAAATGGATCACCGTTGGATGAATGCTTCGAGAATTAGTGAAGAATATGAGAATGGGGTGGAAAAGTTTATTGAATTTGCTAAAATGAATGTGCCTAGTAAAAATGGGAAGTATTTTTGTCCATGTATCAACTGTTTAAATGAGAGTCTACGGGATGTTGATGATATAAGGGATCACTTACTTTGTGATGGAATAAATCTTCGGTACACAAGGTGGATATGGCATGGTGAGGAAGGAACCGCTTGGGCGTCACACGATAAGGAAGTTTTGGAGGTTGGAGATGACAATAGAATGGAGAACATGATTCACGATGTTGAGGTAGAATGTTTTGCACAAACGCCTGTATATGATAGCATACGGAGTGATGCAGAGACACCTTTGTACCCTGGGTGTACAAAGTATACACGCTTGTCAGGCATTTTGCACTTGGTCAACTTAAAGGCAACTTGTGGGTGGACGGACAGTAGTTTCACATTGTTACTAGAATTGTTGTGTGATATGTTTCCAGAGGATAATGTACTTCCAAATCGTATGTATGAGGCCAAGAAAATATTATCTACGATGGGTATTGAGTATAAAAAGATACATGCTTGCCCTAATGATTGCGTATTGTACAGAAATGAGTATGAAGGCTTAAGTGAGTGTCCGAAATGTAAAACTTCTAGATACAAAGTGAAGAAAGGTAATAGGTGTGGTGATGAGATAAATAAAAAGCAACCTTTAAAGGTTTTGTGGTATCTTCCAATCATACCGCGGTTCAAACGAATGTTTGCTAATGCGAAAGAAGCAAAGAAGTTGAGATGGCATTATGATGACAGAGTTTGTGATGGAAAATTCCTTCGGCACCCGGCTGACTCTCCACAATGGAAGAAAGTAGATGAAATGTATCCCGGATTTGGCAGCGAGCCAAGAAACCTTCGGCTAGGGCTTTGTACAGACGGGATCAATCCCTATGGTACTTTTAGTAGTACACATAGTGCATGGCCCGTTCTGCTGGTAATTTACAACTTACCTCCCTGGTTATGTATGAAACGCAAGTATATGATGCTTTCTATGATGATTTCGGGACCAAAACAGCCAGGGAACGATATCGATGTCTACTTGGCACCTTTGATAGAGGACTTAAAGAAGTTGTGGGAGGATGGTGTAGATGTGTTTGATGCATATAAGCAACAGTCGTTTAAGCTACGTGCAATGATTTTCACCACAATTAACGACTTCCCTGCATATGGTAACTTGTCAGGTTATAGTGTCAGGGGTCATAAAGTATGTCCGATATGTGAATCGAGCACACAGTTCCATCAACTCAAGCATGGTAGAAAAACGGTCTACCTTGGTCATAGACGATTTCTTCCTCGATTCCACCCGTACCGTAGGCTAAAGAAGGCTTTTAACGGTTTGCCGGAGAATGAAATGGCTCCGAAGCCATTAACTGGAGATGAGGTTTATAGTCGGGTGGAAAGAATCAATGTCACTTTTGGTAAAAATCAAAAGAATATGGGTGAGAAGAACATATGGAAGAAGAGGTCAATTTTCTTTGATCTTCTATATTGGTGTAGTCTTGATGTGAGACATAGTATTGATGTGATGAATGTGGAAAAAAATGTATGTGATAGCTACGCTTTTGCACATACTAGGGAAAACAAAAGATGGGATTAGTGCAAGACTAGACTTGGTTGAAATGGGAATAAGAGAACGACTGCATCCACAACTAAGAGATGATGGTAAGAGAGCGTATATGGAGCCAGCAGCGCATACATTGTCAAAAGCCGAGAGAAGAAGTTTGTGTGGGTGTTTGCACGGCATTAAGGTGCCACAAGGGTATTCTTCTAATGTGAGCCGACTTGTGTCAATGGAAGATTTGAAGTTAGTTGGAATGAAGTCTCATGATTGTCATGTCTTGATGCAACAACTATTACCAGTAGCTGTTAGAGGCATTATGAAAGATGATGTGCGAAGGACGATAACAAGGTTGTGCAGTTTCTTCAATGCTATTTGTAGCAAAGTTGTTGACATTGCAAGGTTAGACGAATTAGAAAATGAGGGTTATACTATTCTATCCCAACTAGAGATGCATTTTCCTCCCGCATTCTTTGATATAATGGTGCATTTAATAGTTCATCTGGTAAGAGAGGTAAGACTATGCGGCCCAGTTTATCTAAGGTGGATGTACCCTTTCGAGCGATACATAAAGAACTTAAAAAGGTATTCTAAAAATCCTTATCAACCTGAAGCCTCAATTGTGGAAAGATATGTCGTTGAAGAGGCTATGGACTTTTGCAAAGAATATCTATCAAGGTCAAAGGCCCAATCTCGTCATGAAAAGGGTACAAGTAAGGGAACACGAGGGCTCAAAATGAAGAGTATGCGTCGTGAAGAGGTGTTGCAAGCACACCTGTATATCTTGAATAACACGGAAGAAGTTCAGCCGTACTTAGCCGAACACAGAAAGAGTTTAAAGGAGATCTATACAAGGAAAAATGACATGCAGATAGCTAATGAGCAAAACAAGACTTTCATAGAGTGGTTCAAGGATAAGGTAGCGCACAAGACCAATGTGTCTGAAACAATCAAAATGTTACCTTGGGGACCTTCTTTTGAGGTTATAACTTGGAGTGGCTTCGATATAAACGGGTATTCTTTCTATACAAATGGCCAGGATAACAGAAGTACTATGTAAAACAGTGGGGTGATGGTGGTAGCCGAATCAATGCACTTTTCTAGTTCAAAAGACAAAAATCCCATTTTGGCATCCATGGTCTATTATGGAGTTATTGAAGACATATGGGAGATAAACTACACTAAGTTGAGAGTTCCTTTATTCAAATGCAAGTGGGTTAACAATAATGCTGTTGAAATAGATCAATTTGGATTCACCTCAGTTGATCTTGAAAGAGTCGGTTATAAAGATGAGCCATTCATTCTAGCAAGTCACGCAAAACAAGTGTTTTATGTCATTGATCCAGCAAATAAAAAATTGTCAATTGTACTCCAAAGTAAAAAACAGAAGGATGGTGATCCGAGTTTGAATCTTGACGACATACCGCCTTTTACTACAAATCCGCCTATGCAGCTAGAGTCTGAAGTGGAATTTGTAGATGATGATGAATATGCAGCTAGAGTTGATCATTGTGAAGGAATTTGGGAAAACACTTAAAGTAAGATTTTGAATTGTTTAAAGTATGCATGTAATTTCGATTTACTTATCATATGTCACATTTATTTCTCAGTAAGATTTTGAATTGTTTAAAGTGTGCATGTAATTTCACTTTACTTATCATATGTCACATTTATTTCTTAGCAGGATCATGGCAAGCTCAAATTCGGGCGACTCTGTTGGCTCACCGGTTAAGAAAAAGGTTAGAGGAAGCACGAAGTTGCGATCGTTGGTGGCACGTCATGAGGAACAACAGGCGAGCAGGATTCATGTGGAATTTGATGCTAATTTGAAGCTACTCGAGCCAGACGGAGACACGTTCATTAGCTACCTTGGCTTTTTGGGTCGGAGCAAAGTTAGTGTTCTAATTCCTAACTGGAGGGAAGTTTCAAAGGACACGAAGCGTATGATTTGGGAACAAATTTTGGTATGTAAAGTTGTATTTGTATCTATATTTTTATTTCTATTTGTTCATATATAACGACTACTATATATTTTGTTTTGTAGCAAACCTACGATGTTCCCAATACGAAGGACATGTACAAGCATTGGATGGGGGAAGTTCGTGAGCGGTGGAAAGATTTCAAGTCCACGCTCACAACCAAGTTCGTTCGAGGGCCAAGGAGTCATGAGGATCCTTGTAAAGAGTATCCGTTTCTTTCTCCAAATGACTGGAGGTTGTTTATCGCATCACGGCAGGATCCCAATTTCCTGGTACATTGTGTTCATCTTAGTCTTAAACATTTTAGTTGAACTTACTTGACATCGCTAACTCAGTTATCATTATTCTTTGTTTATATAGAAATTGAGTCAAGCAAATAAAGAGAGGCGAACGAAAAACAATTATCCTCATTACATGTCGCGTGGGGGTTATCGGAAGCTCGAAAAGAAGATGATGCAGGCTGAATTGCAAAAATTGGAGGAAGCAGCCTGAGCAGATCCTAGTATAGTCGTGCAGGCGCCACCTCCTCCCCCGCGTCACAAAAAATGGAAAGCAGGGAGGATAAAGGGAGATAAATATATAAATCCAGTCGTTGCTGATGTCGCTAAAAGGATTGTGAGTATTTAATAACAAGTATATTTAAATATGTTTCATTTTTCTAATGTTGGTGGAATGTAATTACTTTCTATTTATTCATTGTATGCCACAGGATGAACTTGAAGAGCAAAGCAGCCAGGGTTCCTTCAGTCAAACTGGAAGGATGGATATCTTAGCCACGGCGCTTGGTAGTCTAGATCACCCTGGTCAAGTTAGAGGGGAGTCAAGGGGAGTTGGTCTCTCTAAATACTTTGGACGAGGTTCACAAGCTTATGGACGAGGTGAAATGAGTCACGAGTTTGTGGCCAGGGTTCAAGAGGAAATCTGAGCAGGGCTGCATCACTCACTTCGAGATGAGCTAAAAGAAGAGTTGTTGAGTGAGCTACGTGGTGAGATGAGTACGATGGTGTTGTCTCACATGCAAGGCGGGATGCGTAATGTGGCGTCTAGATCTGAGGTTTGTAACTAATTTCATTTAACATTATATTGAGTTTTTCCTTACGTTATTTTAATTAATTCTTTCATTTCTCTTACTCAGGAATCCCCGGCCTTTCCCAGCATCAAAGGCAGTTACAATCCGCCAGAGGTTGGACATGGTGACCCTGGTCCTTCACTAGAGCCTGGAGAACCCTGCACTTTGTATTTGGAAGTCCCATACCTGTGTGCTGTTGCTGATGCTGTTGTATACAGCCGTGCCACCACCCACCATAATAACCAAATCCGGGACGATCAACTTAAGGTCAATGTGACAAGTGTTCGACTGGGGGAGGAAGGTGCAGATGTCCCATTCCCTGATAGTGAGGTTGCCAATCTAGGTCACGCAACAGGATCTTCATCTTGTGGCCTAGACATCTTGTTCAGACTGTGCCAGTCCCTCAAATGGTAGGAAACAACTTATTGTTACTTAATCCTTAACATTCTACTTATAATCTTTTTGTGTGTTACTAGGAACAAGATGATGCGACAAAATTTCCGTTTTTAGCACGACTGCAAAATATTCATCAAGGCATAAATAAGGTCGACTTGCAGATGCCTTGTGATATTGTGGGTCGTAGAATCTCGTATAGTTATGGGCTTGATAACAGAGATATTAGAGAGTTCCTATCTTTGGAGGAGATTGACATAGGATGGGTCACATTTGCAATCATGTGAGTTTAGTTATAAATTTTAATTGTAATTAATGCACTGATATTTAGGGGTTTTAGGTTTCTACATTTACTGTGTCATTTCTCATTTCATTTATGTGGTAGCTCTTCCACAAACTGTGTGCCGAACGAGGGCTTGGTAGTACATATGGCTTCTTATGTCCTGGCAATATGTCACGGCGTAATAGCCAGACTTTGGAAGAACGGATGAGCTATGTAGGCTATACAATAGGCCAGACTCAGCTGCCTTGTTATCTGGCACCAATTGTTGAAGGGCAAGTAACTTTCTTTGCTATATTTATACACGTTCACTTTGCTAAACAGTATCATGTTATCTAACCTCATTTTAATCTATATATGCATGTGATTATAGTTATCATTGGAGTCTCTGTGTTCCTTGTCCCTCGATCAACGTCATCTTTTGGTTTGACTCATTGAGTCGCAAGCCAGACGCAGATATCAGAAACATTTTTAACACGTAAGTAAATTTATTTGTCCGTCATTGATTTTTGATTTTACTCAATTGTTTTAATGTCTTTTGTTTATCATTTTAATTATTATAGTGCATTCAAGACATATTATATAATGGGTGGGAAGCGTGAAGGTAAAGCTGGTCATACAAAGTGGTTCCAGCCAAACGTAAGTTCTTTACATTCAAGTTCTTGATTGACGATTGCTTTACATAGGCGGCTAGGGCTTTTTTACCGTTTGCTTTTGCTGTATAGTGTCCACGGCAAGCAGGGAAAACTGAGTGCGGCTTCTATGTTATACTATATATGTATAACATCATTTTCTCTGGCCTTACTACAAATTTTGAACAGGTGATCATTTCTTGATTCTCAATTGAATTTCAGTTCTTTTCATGTGATTCAATTGTTAGTTATTTCATTCAATTTATTTATTTATGTTAACATATTCTCCATTTTGCGCACAGATTTTTGGTGATCAGGACCCCTACACAATCGAAGACATTAATTTGATCCGAGACCTGTTGTCAGGACATCTTCTACAACACATTGAGGGGTGATGATGTGTAGAGGTTTTTTTACATAGTGCAATGGTTTTGTACAGTGCTATTTCAAGTTTGCATATTCGAATACTTTTCCTAGTTTCTTATTTATGAGTACTTTGAATTTGTTAAGGCATTATGCTTTCAGAGAACACTATGGAAAATGATGATGAAAAATAGGGATTTTCATGGAAGCATATCATCATCTCTTTGCCCATATGCATGTCATGATTTACATTGAAAGTTTGAAAGTTGAAGTCTGCACATTGAAATTATGTTATGATGATATATGCGCTATATGTCATGATAGAAAAAATAACATGTGATTTTCACTTCCATGAGTATTAGGGGAAGCTAGAGAGTTAATCATGAGAGAATGGGAGGACGTGGGGACTTGTAGACACATATGGTGGAGGAGTAGAGGGGGTTGACGTAAGGAGTTTAAAAAAAAAAAAAAAAGGATACAACGACTGTTTTCCATAAAACAGTCATTGTATCTGTGAGATACAACGACTGTTTTTTAACGGTCGTCTTTTCTCGAATTTTCAATGACACTGAGATAGACGACCCCCTGAAAACAATCGTCTAAAGGGCCAAAAAACGGTAGTTAAAAGTCCCTTCCGTAGTAGTGGAAAAAGAGGTTTTAATTTGAGTTACAAAAAACAAATATAAAAATTATATTTTATACATATCTCTATAGTCTGTAGAATGCGTCATAGAAATTAAGGGATACACATTGAATAATTAGATGAAAATATTCCTCTGGTCCAAGTTATAACCTGAGAGAGTGTTTTGTTTGGTTATATTTATATGTTACATTATTAAATTTTTCACATGAATATACAATTTTATCCTTCATTTATTATTAACTGTGTAGACTTTTATTTTTTTATTTTTGGAAGTGTATATATTAAATATGGTAAAGTTTGAAAGTTATTAAATTTCAAAGCAAGGTTAATGAGGTTTAAGTGTTTTTAGTCTGATGAGATATGTTGAAAGTGCCTTATAAATAGGATTAGAGGAGTAGGTTTGCTCATTCAGTTTAGACGAGTTGATCACCACTTGGAGGACACCAATGGGCGTCTGTATGTTGATTTAAACACAGAAGTAGCTGGCTCTAAAGTTGTCCAACATTCTTTTGCAGCGTCATTAGAAGAAATTGGAGACCCCTTGAGACACCACCTTAAAACGTTCTTTTGGATGCAAAGACCACGTTGAGGAACAGTTTCTGACAAAAGATGAAAAAGAAAGTTTGAGAATGGCATACACACGTTTGAACTGAGGTATATGTGTAGTTTTAGGTTTCTAAAATAGTTTCTGCATTTGTTAATAAGAAAGAGGGGGCAGAAAAGATTATTATTATTATTTTGTATCCGCTAACTAAACAATTGGCGTAAAAACAAAAGGAGGATTACACTCAGGTCCCAACTAAAAAGGGAAATAAAAAAATGGTCTCTTGAAATTCCAAAATGAAAAAATAGTCCCACAAAATTGTCAATGATGCCTTTGGAGTTGTCAATGACCCCCCCACCTGGTATTGTCAATCAGACCATTTCTTCGTTTTGTAATTTGACGGGATCATTTTTTTTTTATTTTTTCTCCGTCATGGGACTTGAATGTAATTTTTGAAAAAAAAAACAGAGACTTTCAACACTGATTAATAAAACTATATAGAAAAGTAATTTACTTTTGAAAAAAATATATATTCGATTTTACCTTTATATATATATGGGTGGTAAGCATGATCATTTCCTGCACAAGATCTCTTTGTAAGCGGTATAGAAAGATAAATTTTTAAACAAATTAAATAACTTACATGATAAAATCTACGATGGTTGTTTTTTTAACCGAGATGGAAAGTGTTTTTTATACTAGGTGCTAATGGTAATCGGTGTAGAAGTCATAAGAAATTCATATCTTATTTATGAAAATGTTACGAGTCACACTTTCTAGTTTCTACGGTGTCCTTGTAACAATTGGTTTAAAAGTCTGAAGTCCTACTTAGAATTTTTTCCACTAGTTATGCACGTTTAGACTTTTCATCAAACTCATCCAGTTTTGAACATTTAATTGGAAAAACAAATGACTAAACTGGAATAGAATGGCCCATTTAATTCACATCAGGGGATAATGAAATTGAAAAATATCAAAAAAATTATGAAAATTCAATATTTCATGCATGAAAATTTCACAGCACAACATAAATTATAAGATTCAATTATATCTTAGTTTTTTCTTATATATATAATATAAGTTTTTATCATCATCACTCTCAATAATTCAATATATCTATCTCCCTTAAATAAATCACGATCATCATATTCTATATTACACAATAAGCCACATTTTCACTTAAAATCTAGCTTGACATGCCATAGGTTCGGTTGAACCAAATAGACCACACAAATTATTTATATATATGTGGCAAAATGTCAAATGGGTAAAATATCAAGTATATGCATCATATAGTTCTAAAATTTTAGAATCTGTTTATATATGTTACGAATTTTGGTGAAATGCCCCAAATATCGGTGAATGTTGACTTTACTCGTTTAGTCAATACATTTATTCATTTTTTCAAAGTCTTACTCACTTTGTTAAAGTCATTACTCGTTTTGTCAAAGTCATTACTCATTTTGTCAAAATCATTGCTCATTAAGTAAAAATCATTACTCTTTTAGTCCATAACTTTACTCATTTAGCCAATGCATTTATTCAATTTGTCAAAATTATTACTCATTTTTGTCAAAGTCATTACTCGTTTTGTCAAAATCATTACTTATTAAGTAAAAATCATTACTCTTTAGTCCATAACTTTACTTGTTTAGTCAATGCATTTATTCATTTAGCAATTCGGGTATAGATATTGACAACTTGAGATCCTCAAATATCAACAACCTTATAGTCAATTTCACATTCTTTTCCTGTTTGGTTAAAACCATTACAAAACTTGTCGAGATCAAGAATGCGGCTTTTGAGATGGGGGCTTTCAAAGCTCCGGGTCCTGATGGTTTGAATCCCCACTTCTTCCAATCTCAGTGGGATTTGATCGGGCAGAAGATTTGTGACTTGGTCACTAGGATCTTCGACAACCCGGATGAGGTGAAAGCAATTAACCATACTAATATTGTCCTTATTCCTAAGGTTGATCATCCGGTATCCTTTAAAGATTTTAGACCCATCTCTCTTTGCAATGTGAGCTATAAAATTGTCAGTAAAGTTATTGCCAACCGTCTTAAAAGTGTCATGGGCTATCTTGTCACTGACAACCAGTGCAGCTTCATTGCCGGGAGGCAAAGCGTTGACAATATCATCATTGCTCAAGAGGCTATTCATTCCATGAGGAATAAGAGAGGGAAGAAAGGCTTCATTGCTCTGAAAGTGGACATGGAAAAGGCTTTTGATAGGTTAGACTGGCGCTTCCTAGAATTCACTCTCCAAAGTCTTGGATTGCGTGGGAATATTATCAAGTTAATCATGAGCTGCGTTTCATCTGCCTCCATGAGCACTATCTGGAATGGGATTCTGTCCGATCCCTTCGTCTCTTCAAGAGGGGTTCGGCAAGGGGACCCTCTGAGTCCATATCTTTTTGTCTTATGTATGGAGCTTCTTGGCCAACTCATTCACCATGAAGTTAATATTGGGAACTGGAAGCCCCTTCAAATTTGCCCCTCTGGGCCCCGAATTTCGCATCTCTTCTTTGCTGATGACCTTCTTCTTTTTTGTGAAGCTTCGCTTGATCAAATGGATGAGATTAGAAATGTTATGGATCATTTTTGTAGGGTCTCTGGACACAAGATTAACCTGAGTAAGTAAAAAATGTTCACTTCAACAGAGCCCTGGAAATGAGTCAGGTCGTGGGGATTGGGCTCACTGCTGATCTTGGAAAGTATCTGGGTGTTCCTCTCCTTCATAAACGTATGGTCAAAATGACCTTCGCCCCTCTTCTTCAAAAAGTCAGGTCCAAATTGTCCAGCTGGAAAGGTAAATTCCTCAGCATGGCTGGTCGGACGGTACTCATCAAGTCGGTACTATCGGCCATTCCTCAATATCAGATGCAATCAACTCTGGTTCCGAAAGGTGTCCTCTCAGCAATTGAGAAATTAAGCAGAGATTTTTTTTGGAATCAGCATGACGAGTCCAGGAAAATGCATCTTGTAGCTTGGGACATTCTCAAAAGGAGGAAGCACGAAGGTGGTTTGGGGATTAAGGACTTGCGATGCCAAAACAAAGCTTTTCTCATGAAGCTGTGTTGGTCTCTTGTCACCAAACCGGAAGCTCTGTGGATCAAGTGTCTTCATGCTAAATACTCCTGTGGTTCTTCCTCAATTCCTCATGTGCAAAAGTGGCGTAATCAATCCGCCGTGTGGAGTGGAATTGTTGTGGTTTGGGAGGATTTCCATAGCGGCCTTGGAAAGAAACTTAAAAGTGGAAGAACCACGCTTGCCTGGCAAGAAACTTAAGCTCCAGTTTGCTTCTACACTTCCCCCTCCGGTCATTGGGACAGAGCGCAATGGGATAAAATCATGATGCTCCCCCTCCCTCGGGTTCGGGTGATGACATGTTTTGTTGGCGCAATGCTCCTGATGGTATCTTCAGCGTGAAATCTGCCTACGAAGGTATCTACCATCGGTAGGCCCTCCTTCACCAACCTCTCTGGCGGCAAATCTGGTATTGGGGTGTTCTTGAGAGAATCAAACTCTTTATGTAGCAGGTTTTCCATGAGAAACTCCCGACAAATGAGATTAGAGCGAGACACAACCCGAGTGCACTAAACACTTGCCCTTTTCAGTGTGAGAATGAAGAAACCATCCTTCATGTTTTGAGAGACTGTGAGCAGGCCCAGAGAGTGTGGTTTTCTTTAACTAACCATTTATATTCTACTATGTTTGCTTCTGGTAATTTGCAGGATTGGCTCACATGGAATTCACAACATTCCCTTGGAAACCAGAGAGTGGAGAGATGGGCTTGGCAAAAAGTATTCAGTACCACATGCTGGCTTCTCTGGAAGAACTGATGTTGCCAGGTGTTTGAAGGAAAAGCGGATAAACCGAAGCAGCTTGTTCACAGATGCATTTTCCATCTCTCCGAATCGGTGGAGGCCGGTCGCTTTCATCACCAAATCTTTCAATTTCCGGAGAGAGGACTTCTTAACTGGCATCCTCCAGAAGAGGGTTTTATTAGAATCGACGTGGATGGTTGACTGCTAGCGACGGCATGTCAGCCTGTGGAGGAGTCATTCGCGATCATCAAGGTAACTGGGTTTGTGGATTTCAACAGAAGTTAGGAATCTCCTTCCCAACTGCTGCTGAAATCCATGCAATCCATAGAGGGCTTCACCTTTGCAAGCAGTTGGGTTTCAAAAGAATCAGACTTTTCACAGACTCGCTCCAGGCCGTCCACTTATTGTCAACACATTGCGAGCTTGACCACCCTTTGCACGATGTTATTCTTGATACCAAATCCCTAATTTTTGCAGACTGGGACTTGAAGATTTTCCATACACATAGGGAGAACACTCGATGTGCCAACTACCTTACAAGATTGGCTATCTATAACAATCTCAGTTATGCCGAATTATGCTCTCCCCCGGTGGAATGTATTAGTCTTTTTGCATTAGAACGTGGTTTGTTGCCACAAGAACAATCTTTGGGGCCTTGCCCTTGATCTTGTATCCTTTCAAGCTTTGCTTGCCTTTGTATCTCAAAAAAAAAAAAACTTGTCAGTCCCTTTATGACTTTTGTCAATGAGGAAACCAATTTTGACAAGAATAAATTTGATCTTTACCAAGCCATGAAAGAGGCTTTCCTCCTCCCAGAGCTATGAACGATTTAGTTTGGAAGGAAAGTACAATTCACAAGTCCAAGTAACAAACACATTATCACAATGAAAAAAGTGGGGCCTATTATTGAAGTGTGGCCAAGAATGAAGCATTTGACTAAATTCCAATCATAAACACAATCCCCATCCATAACTACAACCAACTACCAGATCGAGGCAGCTGCACATCTAGGTGATGATATCGAGAACTATTCTAGGAGATTAGGAAATGGAGAGAGAAGATTGAGTCTCATCATACCTCCATAGTTGTCGGTGTTTAGCAAGAAGGAGAGGAATCAAATGGGAGTAGGAGGAAGGCGTAGTGGTCAGACTTTGGCCTCCGGTGAAGAGGACGGACTAGACGAAGAAGACTGTGAAGAAGAGAGAATAGAGTGGAGAGAGAAGAGATGAAGGGATGAAAGGGAAAAAAAGGAATGACAGGAAGGGCATTTTTGTCTTTTGTCCAAATATTCAAAACCCAGATTTATACCTGAGTACTTCTCTGTCCTTTTCCTTTTCTAGTAGACTTTTTGGGGTTTTGCAATTTCATATGGTATTTATCTATCATTTTCCCTTTCTAAATAGCGTTCTAATTATCAATTTAATTCTAGCGAGTTCAATTGAAGATCCAGTCTAGCCCAATTCTTTTTTGTTGCACAGTCTAGCCCAGTTATTTAATCATTAGTATGAGGTAAATAATTTTAATGTAATCTTAAAGATCTTATTAATTGTTATTAAAACTCCTTGACGTATCTTATAATTTTTTTTTCAAGGATGTCAATTCTTTTTTTTTCCCTGTCCCTCTGTAGAGTTCTTGGGTTTTCTTTCTTGCTTGGTGTTCCAGGAGTTTGAGCTTTGGATTTCAGGTGCCGCTCTCTGAGGTTATCCAGCATGAGGGCTCTTGCCTTTTGGGGCTAGGGTTCTTTTTGTTTGTTTGTTTGTTGTGATGGTCATTTGGATTTGGGAAGTGGTAATCAAGAGAAGGAGAGTAAGTCTAGACATGGAAGGGTGGTTAGCAGTGATGTGGAAGATGGGAAGCAAGGGTAAATTGTTGAATCGATGATCTCATTGCCAATTTCATTTACAAGTGAGCGGTTAGTGTTGCCGTGGATAAATGAGGTTGAGAGCGACGACTATTTCGACCTTGATAGATTTGGTATATATTTCTTTGTCCCATTGGCTTGGTTGGATCTTGGTTCTTCTACTTCAAATCTAGTGGCTTTGGGTTGGAACACGAGAAGTGGCAACAGTTGGAGTCTCTTTGGGCTAATGGTTGTTAAAGCCGATGATGGTGGCGCTTTTCTCCACACAATGGTTGTTGCGTGGTGATGGTGAATCTGCTCTCTTGGTGGCAGATGATTTTTTTTGAATGGGATGGAATTGTTGGGGTGGTTCTTTGAATCCCATCCCTTAATTTTGGCATGGTGACCGGTGTCTCTTTACTCTGCTGTCGGCGGCCGCAGCGGCAAGAGTACATATGACTTTCTAACTTCAATCTAGGGTTGAGGTTTGGGATGAATTTGTTGTAAGTGTTTAGGGTAATTTTGTTTGGGCTTTGGCCTTTTATTTGTAGTGTTTTATTTTGTACCTTTGTATTGTAACTTAACATATTTTAGTACTATAATCTATTTCTGGCAAAAAAAAAAAAAAATCTTATAATTTTTTATTCAACGTTGAATTGTCTTATAAATTGAAGCATAGGATTTTACAAGATGTGCCTTGTATTTGAAACGGAGGATCATAATGAATATGTGTGAAAGTTTCTAATATTGGAATAATATATCATTAAAAGATTATATTAATAAAAACGGAGGGTCTTTTCCTTGTACCAAAAAAATAAAGTTTTTCATGTTCTTATGTATATATATTATTTTTGTAAGATCTATAAAGCAGTTAATATTTTATTTTTAATAATTTCCTATGAATATTATCCAGTAATTATGAGAAAGATAGGAATTTTAATTAAGTGAAATAAGCAAAATTATGTTAGGATCAGTTTCATTTAAAAACACTAATTAATTTTAACTAATTTTCTTAATTTTTATAAATTAATTGAATATGCTACTTAAAAAAGCATACCGCTTGACATGTAGTAAACAATCCAAACATACACGTAATTTTAGTTATTTTTTTGGATATATTTTGTGCTTTTCTACAAGCAATTATTAAATGATATATATACATTAGTTTTGTAATTCAAGCTATATAAAATATAATCATCTTTCAGAACCTACCTACACAAATGTCTGTCATAATATATATATATATACACACACACACATAGACAACTTGGTGTTCAAGTCAACTAAAAGGTGTAGACAGAGCATGCATGAGATTCAACTAAATTAGCCATGTGATACGTTTAATTGACTGCCAAATTTTTAATGACCATTTCTCAATAAAAGTCAAATAATTAAGTTGAAAGCACACTAGAAGTGATGGCAAAAAAGAAAAAAGAAAAAGAGAAAGAAAAAAGAAAGCCCACTAAAAGTTTTTTTCTTAATCCACTCAGCTAATATCATAATTCACAAGCTCATTTAATTTCTTGTAAAATATAATACCTTGGTCATCACAGTTTATTTTATAATAACAAAAAATTCATCATCTAATTAATGAATATAATGTATTTTTCAAAGGAAAGTTGTCAAATTTAACCTACTTAATAATGATCATTAGCTTCAGTTGACTGGTGTGATAAAAAATGGAATAAAGCTTGCCAGTGTCCTTTAGCCATTGACTTTTGGTATGTTAAGTTCAGAAAAAACACGTCAAAGTACTCTTTCCCGTTTATAATATAAGACACTTCAACTAATTTATGAGAAAAAGAAGTTATAATCAACTCATTAAATATTTCATAAATCAATTTTTTTCACTCTTATCCTTATTAAAAAATATGTTTGAAAATTTAATGAGTAGGTAAATTAGAAATGAGCATTAATTACATGGACAAAATTAAAAAATGAGCATTAATAATCTTACAAATAACTTATATTTTGAACCAATGTATTCTTCTAGAAGTGTCCTATATTGTGGACTGGAGTGTCATATTATATATAGACATTCTAATATCACATTTTTCCTTTTGCATATGTTGGATACAACCTAACTAATAACTGCTTTTAAGTATGTGAAGGAGAAAAGTAATGTTGTTTTTCTTGGCATAATGGTTTTACCTAACTTACAGCAAACCCTCCGCACACAAACAATATAGTGAGATATACAAATTAAAGCTTAGTGTAATTTAGTCAACCATAGATACATTAGTATTCACAAAGCAAAAGTAATATGCTCAATTAGTTTCCAAAGAGTTAGTGCTATTTATAGTTTCATAAATAAATTTACTACAAAAAATAGTTAATTAGTGATGGAATTTAGTTACAGAATTCTGTCGCTAGATTGACTTAGTGCTGGAGTTCTATCGCTAATTAATTAGTGATAATTTATTTAACAATGGAATCATTCAATTTTAAAGCTAAATTCCATCATTAATCCACTGTTTTTTAGTGAATTACTATATTTTTAAATTCTATATTGATAAAGAAAAACATGAATCCTATTGAATAGTTATTTAAGAAGGGAGATAGATAATTAATTCACTTAAAAAAAATTAACTTATTTGTATAAAAAAATGTTCACTAGTTTTTCTTGAATACACTCCTTTTAATAGTTTATATTGGAGTATTATCAACATACATTGTATATATCATACAAGGAGCTGTTTGGGAAAAACATAATATATGTGTGAGGCAAAAAGAGATTCAAACCTTACATCAGGGATGTAAAAAAAACTCAAGTAGCTTCTAAATTTAAAACCATAATGAGTATATATACCGAATATTTTTCATATCAAACATTACCCCACTTTTAAACACAAATTTGAAATAGAGACAACTTTTTCCTCCTCATCCTCGTCCTCGTCCTCTTGTTTTTTTTTTTTTTTTTTTTTATTTTTACATTTCATGCATTTGATTGACTTAGATTTAAGCATTGTAAGGTTTTGAATGAGAGTAATTATGGCATTTTCCTATTTATAAGCTTGAACACAAGATTTTGCTCAAGATTGAACACACTTCTTTTAACACTAGACTAACCCCCTCAAGTTTAAAATTCACCTAGTCCACTGTGTGTGCGTGTGCGTGTGTGTGTGTGTGTGTTTCCCCCCATACAATGCATAGAAACATCAAAGAAACAAAACTGTTGGGAATGAATGAGGAACATGTGACTCAACTACAAAATATTGGGCAGCAAGCTAAGAAGGGCTAGACAGACAAGCCTTTTTCTTGTGTTAGGCTGAATTTGAATATAGTTGCCACAATATGGAAAAAAAAAGAATATAGTTGCCACACTTACGACTATTTTTCTTCCTTCTCCCTTATTTTTATCAGCCAAATGAAGGCGTTGCCTTCGGAGCACGCCACAAACACGATCATTTCATGCCTCCCCTACTACTTACTCATATAAATGCCAAAAAAGATAATGTGGATTGGGTATTTTATACATAGCTTTATTATCCTACTCCTTTTTTTCTTAATAGAAGATATATTTATCTAATTTGATTATATTAATAAGTTAATTAAGTTAGTTAATATGATATGTATTTTTTAAAGTACTCTAGTTATCTTCCTTCCCTCATTTCCTTCAATTAATTGTTATTGAGGGAGCATCAATTTGGTAAATTAAGAAAAAATTGATAAATATAAAAAATAAGTCTTATACTTAAGACTAAGATTAACTCCCTAAATATGTATTATATTAGGGATTAGAAAGAGTAGTATTGTTGCATCGATTTCTTGGCCCGTCATAGTCATCATATCATGTGGATGTTGAAGCTGATATCATAGATATTTTCTTCACAAGGTATAGATTTATTATCTTCGAAGATTTCAGGCCCAAGCCACCATAGGTAACTAGTTTTTATACATTGACACGGTCTTTTATTTTTAAAAAACGTAATAAATACCATTTGCAATAATTTTTACTATATTTTATTTATATTTGGTTTCCTTTTAGATCTCTCTTTTTTTTTTTTAATATTATAAGTCCTTCGTGTTAAAAATTAATAAATCAAATTTAATATTTTCTGTGAATTATTATAAAAAGCAAACCGTTAAAAGTGGATCTAAAGCATCTATAGGGGAAAATGGAGCAATAAAACCGCTAAAAGACCTAGCTAGGAGTCACTTTTAGCACAACCGCCGAAGCCGGCTTTATGTCTCACTAATCTCACGAATTTCCCTTTATAAGAAAGATGCTTGGGACATTCCCTTTAAAACATTTTATTCTGAACCTTAAAGATATTTATTTTTCTTTTGATATTATCATCCAGTACCCGATTTGAAATCAGCTGCCTCTAAGGGTGGAAACAGGCCAGGTTCAGGCCAGTTTGTGCCTTAACGGTGGAAACAGGCCAGGTCAGGCCAGGTCAGGCCAGGCTTTTTCCTTAACAGGCCTAGCCTGTTAAGGCACAAACTGGCCTGAGCCTGGCCTATGGCTTGTGGCCTGTTGAAGGCCAATTCTTAGGCTTGGGCCTGGCCTGTTCATAAGTCTGGCCTGGCCTGAAGCCTGTTAAGGAAGCATGAATTTTTAAAATTTTTTAAGAAAACTGTCAGGCCTACAGGCCACACTACAAAATAGGCCAACAAGCCACAGGCCGAAAACAGACCTCCTTAACAAGTCTCCTTAAACAAGCCGAAAATAGGCTAAAACTTACAGGTTCAAGCGAAATTATCCTTTAACCCTTATCTGATTTTTTAAAAAAATATTTTTACAGGCTCAGGCCGGCCTGACAGGGCTAATAGGCATGTCATTAGGCCTTGGCCTGGCCTATTAAGCAAAACAGACTTTTGTTTTGGCCTTGACTTGGCTTTTTAGCCTGAACAGACCAGGCTACAGGCCCTTGACAGGCCGCTTGGTCTATTTCCACCCCTAGCTGCCTCTCCTATCACAAGTGTTTTCTTTGGGGCTTGAACATGAGACCTAAAGAGATCTAGCGAGGCCTTACACCGTTAGACAAACTCTATGTTTGTACCTTTAAGATATTTATTGGGAGTGATATATAATCTATGTTTTTTTCCCTACCAAGAGTGATATATAATTTATGCCCATTAAAAGTATTTTGATGATGTCATAGTAATTAATTAATAAACATATTGAAATTTTTTATAGGCACAACAAGCATCCTTTTATTTAAGATAATCCTAGATAAGATTGGGCACTCAATGTTGGCATCTCTCTTAGGAGATATTCAAATCTTATTCACCATATTGCAAATAACTAACCCATTGCACTAAATTCAACCCCTGCTGGTAAAAAATAATTTTTATTAATAATTAATAATTTAAAAAGAGTGAATTTCTTGGTGCTTGAATTTTGAAGCAAAGTAAGAAGGGAAAATCTCACTTAGCTTCTAAGGACTAGAAAAAATATTAAAAAAGCTCCAGTATAAATTCCTTTATCAAAAAAGTTCCAGTGTAGATTCCTCTCACTACTACAAAAATAAGAAATAGTGGCATATCTTTTGTGGCACTGTTTTAGCTTCCTCTAATTTTTTTTTTTGGTTAAAATTCTTCTTTAAAAATTTGGTATTTTGCGGCGCTTCCTACAGCTTAAAAAAAACTGAAGTAGCAGCTGTGACGGTTGTACAAGGAAGTGCCACAGTTGCTACGCATTTTGTGTGGTGCCTGGCTTAGCAAATGCCACACAAAGTAATATTTTTTTTAATTTTTTTTTTCAAACCTTTCTCTCTCCTGCTATATGCTTCGATCACCTTTATCCTTTTAGTTCCCACTCTTCATCCAATACGTGCCATTACTCCTTATCCTCTTAGTCCCCATATCTCCTCCTTCTCCACTTTTTGTCACTCATCACCGTCCCCACTTCGATCAGCACTTCCACTTCATTCCTTTGTTCCATCACTTCTCACATTTCCTCCTTCTCCTTCTTGTTTCATTTTTGGCACTTCCTCCTCATTTATTTTGTTCCATTTCTTGCACTAAACCGACCCTACTTTTCCTCCCTTTTGGTCCCATTTTATCCTCCTTATAGATTGATTTCATCCTGTAAGTATGTACCCACTCACTTTTTCTTTTTTAAAATTTTAAAACTGTGTACAACACATTATCTTTTTAACCACCTTTTTTTTAATATGCATGAAACTTTGTCTTTGTCTTTTTCCTTTATTAATTTTTTTAGGTGTTGTGCTTAAGGTTTCAACTCACTCTATTCAAGCTTCCTATACACAATAAGTTTTTAAATTTTTGAGTTTACAAATCTAATTTAATTAGTAGTTAATAGTTTAATTTGCTCAATATCTTTTATATTTAATTTTAATATGAAATCTGAAAAAATTATTTCCATTTTTATATGCTGAAAAAATTATTCCCATTGTTATAAACGGCGTTGACTGGGCTCTCGTTGGACAGGGACTTCTTGGATTGGTTTAGTAACTTGGGGTTCATTGATCTTCGATTTTTAGGGCCAAAGTTCACATGGCAACAGAAGGGTTGTGGGGCTCGACTGAACAGAGCACTGGTAAATGATGGTTGGCTTGACCGGCTCCCAGATTCTAAGGTAATCCATCTCCCTCAGCTAAAATATGATCATATGCCCCTTTTGTTACACCTTGACTCTTCGCAGGAGAGAACCTGTCTAGCTCACCCATTCAGCTTTATTGCTGCATGGGTGTTGCACGATGGCTTTGATCAATTTGTGCAGAATAATTAGCAAAACAAGGGAAGCTAGGTAGACAACGTTGCCTCATTTACTTCGGCATGCTTGAGATGGAATCAAGAAGTGTTTGGTTTTACTCACCATTGGAAAAATCATATTCTTAAGCGACTGAATGGGATTTAACGTGCCTTGGAACATAATTGTTATCGCACGGATCTGCTAAAGCTTCAAGGTGAGTTATGGAAGGAAATGGAAACTATCTTAGTCCAAGATCATCTTTTGTGGGCATAGAAGGCGAGGGCCGAATGGCATTTAATGGGTGATAAGAACACTCGATTTTATCACTTACAAGCAAATGGCCGGCGATGACATAACCGGTAAATGCTATTAAAATAGAGGATGGATTGTGGGTGTATGACGAAGATGTAATCAAATCCATAGCCACGGGCTTCTTTATTGATCTCTTTACAGAAGAGACATTCTCACTCGACTCGGTCCTATGTAGCATGTCCTTCCAAGTTATCAAACTTGATCACCTTGCACAGTGTAGGGCATTGGTTACAACGGAGGAGATTAAATCGGCTGTTTTTGATATGGGAGCTCTCAAAGCTCCTGGCCCAGATGGGTTAAAGGCAGTATTTTTCCAAAGCCAATGGAATCATGTGGCCCTGGCATTGATCTCTCTTGTTACTTATTTGTTCGATCACCCATGGGAAATTGAGATAGTTAATGGCACTCTAATTGTATTAATTCCTAAGAAGGATCCTCCTGAGACTCTTCGAGACTTGTTGCCTATCAGTTTATGTAATGTGGTCTATAAAATAATCACCAAGATTGTAGCAAAGAGCGTAAAAAGCTTCCTTCCGTATGTCATCAGTCCAGTGCAATACAACTTTGTTTCGGGTCACTTAAGCGGGGACAACATTATAATTGCTCAAGAGGTGATCCATACTATGCGAATCACTAAAAGGAAGATTGGGTAGATGGCAATTAAAATTGACCTAGAAAAGGCTTATGACCGGTTGAGTTGGGAGTTTGTGACCCACTGTTTATCTGAGCTGAGTGTCCCTACTAATCTTTTGGATGCAATTAAGTACTATATATCCACGTCTTTTATGCAGTTATTGTGTGGAATGGCAATAAAGCTGATCAGTTCAAGCCATTTTGTGGTATTTGTTAGGGGGATCCTATCTCACCATGTCTTTTTGTTATTTGCATGGAGAAATTAACTCACCTTATTTAAGAAAGCATTAAGGCTGGGAGATGGCGCCCTATTCAACTGTGTAAGAATGGTCCGAGGTTCTCCCATCTTATGTTTGCAGATGATGTTGTTATTTTTGGGGAAGCCTCTAGGCAACAAGTTTAAATTATCAAAGGGTGCCTTGACACCTTTTGTGCAGCACTAGGGATGAGGGTTAATGCATCTAAATCCAAGGTATTCTTCTCCCCTAGCATAAACCATAACCGCCATAGAGAGCTTAGTGATGCTTTGGGATTTAGCTTGACGAGTGACTTGGACAAATATTTTGGTGTTCCCCTTCTGCATAAATGACTATCTAAGGTAACGTTCCAGGAAGTGGTGGATAAAGTACAACAACGATTGGCAAATTGGAAGGAAAACACTCTGTAGATGGTAGGGCAGCAGACTCTCGTATCATCAGTCACATCTGCCATTCTGAACTATACAATACAAACTACATCCTTGCCAACTAGTACTTGTGAAAATTTAGAAAGGAAAAATTGAGACTTCCTTTGGGGCTCGTCGGAACAGAAGAAAAAGGTACACTTGGTTTCATAGAACAAGGTTTGTATAGATCAAGTCAAGGGAAGGGTTAGGGTTTCAACATCTTCATCAACAGAATCAAGCCTTCCTAATGAAGCTAGGGTGGGGTCTTATCAAGCAATGTGGTTCCCTATGGGTCCAAGTTATTCGTAGTAAATATAACTGTAGGCAGGACTTAGTACCAATTATTGATATGCGAAAGCAAGGTTCTAATATGTCGAAGGGAATCAAATATGCTTGGGGGGGAAGACTCAAGCGAATTTAATATGGAATGACTCAAACACTACTGTACGCTGGAAGGGTACAGGGGATGGGGATTTCTTGGTTAAATCAGCTTATTATAGTTTGGATGATCCCCAACAGCTGAGGGATAATGTCTGGTCTTGTGTCTGGAAGTCGGCTGTACCGCAGAGATGCAAAACGTTCCTATGGTTACTTTGCCATAACAGGCTCCTTACAAATGAGGAAAGAATGAAACGAAATTTAACTGCTAGCGATCGCTGTGATGTTTGCACCGATTTGGTCGAGGATTGTACGCATGTCCTTTGGGATTGCCGTGAAGCTCGTGATTTTTGGGCACAAGTGGTTCCACGTCGATTGTCAAGATGTTTTTTCTCACTGCCTGGCTGGGACTGGGTGTTGGCTAGCATATATTATTCTGATCCTCATTGCCAATTTAGTTGGCCTGAATTTTTTACAGTGTCTTGTTGGCTCCTATGGCGCAAGAGGAATTTGCGTATCTTTAAACATAAAAACTTACCAAAGAGTAATATCTATACACAAGCTTTGGCCACTCTTGAAGCTCTCCAAGTCGTAACCTATAAGCTACGTGGTATGCAGATGTACGGCGGCTCGAATACCATCATTCCTCGGAAGTGGACGAGGCTAGAATGGGGTTGGGGCAAGCTTAATGTGGATGGTGCCTCTTCAGTTGTAACTCAAGTAGCGGGTTGTAGGGGACTTTTGAGGATTGCTGATGGAAGCTGTGTTGCCCCACTTCATGCACCATATAGATTAGGGAGACCATCTATCGGTAGAATTATGGGCGTACTTCCTAGGCCTTAAGACTACCTGGGACCGCAGAGAAAGGCAACTGATCTTGCAATCAGACTCTCTTTCAGCTGTGCAGTTGATCACCATGGGGTGTACGAGGATGCATGAGGAGCATCACCTGGTGGAGGATATTTGAGAATGGCTAAATCGAGACTGGTGTGTTCATGTTCAACATGTCTCGTGTGCTACCAATGAAGCCGCGGATTACCTAGCTAAACGATCCTTGATGTGTTTTCTCGGATGCCATTGTTTCACTGACAATTTCCCAGAGTTGGATCTTTATGTATGTAAAGACATTAGAGATGCAGGCTGTGCTAGTGGATGATTGGACCTCTAGCTTTATATTATGAAAAAGAAATAAATGAGATAAAATCAAATGGTATTATATATAGGTTTTATGTGAAGATATGCAGTAGCTATAATTTTTAGTTGTTGTGATAATTGTTAACATTGATGAGTTGCATAAGTAAAATAATTATTTATTTTTAACAATTGTATTTTAATTAGTTATTTGTTAATTTATATCATTTTGGAGTTATTTGATTGTGATTTGTATTTCTTCATTTTGTTGTGGATATGAGATGTGTTTGAAGTGTGTTATCAACTATAATTATAAGATTCAAAAAGAAAAATACGGAAAAATTATTTTTTTAAAAAAAATAATACTTCTTGTAGCACTTCTTCAAAAAAGTGCCACAGAAAGATTTTTTTTATAAAAAAAATATAGACTTTTTATGGACAGGAATTGCGCACTTTTTGTGGCGCTTTCTTATAGGAAGTGCGCCTTCCTGTGGCTCTTCCAAGTGTTTTTTTTTTTTTTGAAAAAAACATATGCACTTCCTAAACACCACATGTAGTTTAAAAATAAAAGCCACAGCTACTATTTTTTGCAGTAATGTCTATCAAAGAAGGCCTTAAGGACCTTAGTTAGATAAATTCAAAATGTGAACTTATCTTATTGAAAAATGTATGTAACTATATTGACAAGTCATAGCGTGACCATTGACATACTCATATATGTTAACTAAAACCGCTTTCATTGACAAATGTATGTGACTATATTAACAAGTCATAGAGTAGCCATTGATAAGCCCATCTATGCTATTTAAATCAACTCATATTGACAAGTGTATGTCATTATATTGACAAGTCATGGAGTGATCATTGACAAGTTCATCAATATTAACTAAAACAACTTCCATTAACAAGTGTATGTGATTATATTGCCAAGTCATATAATGATTATTAACAAACCCATCTATGTCACTAAGGTCTCTAGGGACTTTTTTGATAAATGAATCTATAATGAGACTCTTTTGATATTTTTTCTGGTCCTTGGGACCTAAGAAATATTTTCCCTAATAAGAAATCAAACCCTAGAGTGTTAAAAAATGAACTTTGGGTATAAGCTATCCCACATAGGTTGTAATACAAATACGATTAAACATATAATCAATACTCACTTTGATCCTATATTGAGTACCCTTTAGGTTCAACTTGATCTTTTACAAGAACCTATCGATTACTTTCAATGCCATAAAAGCCGTATTTTTTAAAGTTTTTATGTGAACAATGTGGCTGCCTTCTAGTAGCTTTTATATATACGCTCGCGCGCGCACATATGATATTAATATTGATGATTTATTTAATTTACTATTGGCAGGTTATATAATGTTTATACAATTATGCAAAGGAAGTGCACAATATATAATACTCCTCTAGTCCTTAATATGAAACATATTTGACTTTTTTTTAGAGAATAAAGCTAATTAAGTTAGTTAATCATAGCATATATCATGTATCATTTAATTATATATTAATTTATAAATCAGATAAATTAATTTAATATAAAAAAAGATAAATATCAATACTTTAAAGAAATTTATCTAGCTTTCTTAATCTCAAAAAAAAAAAAAAAATTCAATTATGTCTTATATTAAAAACCAAATAAATATTATGCATTCATACATTTAACAAAAGGATAACATTAACAAAATATAATGTTAATATGACTTCCATATCATTTTTTTTTATGAAGGACTTCCTTATCTTTTTTTTTTTAATATACTCCGTCTATAGTATATTTAGATAAAAGAGTAACATTAAATATAAAAATATATAAATCTGTACAAATTATTTTTACATTTTATTATATACCGATCGTTTATTACATAAATTTGATTTTATCATATTTGGCCCCTCTGAAAGATTAATGATATTTGTCCCAAGTATCTACATGCATCCGCATCCGCACTTTAAGATCAAACCATCCATATAAGGAAAACGTGGCTTTTTATCCTATTTTTTGGGTCTAATTCTCTATCTGTGGTCTGAATTTCAAATTTCAAGATCTCCACACCCTCTCTTAACCACACAATTGGCAAATCGTGAAATTGAACATTCAATATTCCAAACAAAAATCACAAATACGCCTTTGTTTGGGAGCCCAACAAGTTCCCCCCCCCCCCAACCAATAAGGTTTTTGAAAGAATGAAAAATATAATATAAATATAAAGGACAAAGAGACGGAAATCAGTATTAAAATATTATATTTGGCAGCTAAAGTGCAATTAAATCACTATACATCAAAAGTATAATTTTTCAACGATATAATTATATATATTGAGTTTATTTTACTTTATATCAAATTTAAAAATATAATACATTTTTCTTTAATTCTTGAATTTTTGTATATGAACTAATTTGAACGAATTTGGATTAATTTAATAGTGTTGATGAATTAAGCGTTTATAAAAAAAATTTAAATTAAGTTGTCTTAGTTTAACCAAGTTTCTTGCGTCTCTGGTTTTACAATTCGGCTTACTCGGCTTTGGAAGGCCTCTAGAAGTAGCCCACTTGAAAGCTTTTATGTATATGGTGGACATACCCAAAGTATGCATATGTTGGACATACTGTGGACCAGAGGTTTATGTCCGTTCGGTTCTAAATTTTTGAGCCCAAATTTTCTCATTATGGCCCAGTTATTTATAAAAAAAAAAAGACAATAACTGGGGGATTTTTTCTTTATATAAAGCGAAAATTAATATGCAAGTTCCTAGATGACCTTTCTAGTTTTTTCCCCTTAGAATTGGTTTATCAAGGCTTATGTGGATGTTGACAAAGCAACATGTAATTGCCATAAAATATAAAATGAAAAAGAGGCTTCAAAAAGAAAATGATGGAATACAATATATTTATTATATTTTAAGAACCACTTGGGACCCAAATAATATCCTAGTTAAGCTAACAATAAAAAATTTTCTAAACGCTTCGGTACTATGAAATTATGAATTTTCCCAATATTTAAAAAATTCATAACTAATTTAATATGACTCCAATGATTCAAATTTCTATTTATAGTTCTAGCATATGCTCTTTAAAAGAAAAATAAGACCCGCGTAAACCCAGGATTATTCTAGGCAAAATAAGACCTGCCTGAAAACTCATACCTTTGTTTTTGTTTTTTTTACCTAAACAATTCATACTTCTCAAATCTAGGCAAAAGAATTTCGCAGCATTAATCCAGGATTTTTACTCATATTCGAGAAATCATAACTTTTAATTCACACTTCCAAAAATTATGAAATAGGAGTGCTCGTCTGAGATAACTTGTTTTTGGGTAATAAGTGCTTATAAATCGTGATTTATGGTATACGAGATAAGTATGTGAAAGGAGTTTTATCTCGACTTACGTGATAAGTACTTATTGTCTCAAAATAAGTGATGCCAAACACTCTATGACTCATTTTGAAGATATGGATGTGTACGGTAACACTGAAAAATTTCAGAACCTAATTCAAGCAATTTTCCTGTTGAATATCTACTTGCAAAATCATGATTTAAAATGTTCTCAGTTTTCAGTGTCCAATTCAAAATTTTATAATTAAAAATCCATACATCCAAAAATTACAAACTAAACTCATTTTTAAAGTTTGGGATGTGAGCTTTTCACCTGTGAAACTTCAAGGCATAACACATACATTTTCCCCGATTCTGAGCAAAAACAAATCCATAGGTCATTCATGCATTTCAAAATTATATCAGCTTCTAATCATTCATTTTTGCCATTTTCTCAGAATGGACACTTACCTTTAGGGTGTGTTTGGTTTGAGGGGAGGGGAGTTGGGTAGAGCCGGGAATTCGGGCCGAGCCCGTCGGGCCGGCCCGTTTAGGCCCGAGCCCGTCAAGGGCCGGGCCTATGATTTAGAGGCTGAAAATGGAAGCGGGCCTAAAAGGGCCGGCCCTGTAGGGCCGCAAGCCCTGTAGGGCCAGCCCTGAAGCCCTGCGGGCCGGCCCTTTTAGGCCCGTTTAATATTTTTTTAAAATAAATTAATAAATATAATATCATTATATCAAATTATCAATATAAGAGACACCTAAGTTCCTAATAGAGTATTAATAACAGGCAAACACTTATTAATTGGTTTGATTTATTTTATTTTCTACAATGTTTTATTCATTTAAACTTAAAAAAAAAGGCTAATTTGGACATTAGATGATTATTTTAACTAAAAATTTATGATTTTTAAAAATAATGTATACCAATTTAAACCTCATTAGTCAGAGGGTAGAGTTAACCTAACATAACCCTCATATTAGAAATACTCTCACACTAACTTAAACCTTATTTGAAGCTTCTCTTCTTTGATTTTCTTTTTTCTTTTTTTGCATGTATACGCCAAAATCCAAATTAGGTGTTATATTATTACTGACATTTGAAGCTTGTAGGCTTGTTTGATTGTGATTGTGAACTTATTTAATTGGTTATGAATATTAATTATGGTTTGGACATAAGTTTTAGTGTTTGTATTCTATTAAACTTGGATAATATTTATGTTTTAAATTAGTGTTGATGATATTTATGTTTTAAATTAGGTATTTTAATCTTTATGAGAATAAGAAATAAAAAAGGAATGGCAAAAAAAAAAAAAAGGAAAAAACATAAACGGGCCTAAAGCCCGTCGGGCCGGCCTACCTTAAACGGGCCGGGCCGCTTCAAAGGTGTACGGATTTAAACTTGGGCCTAAACGGGCCGGCCCGTTTAGGCCCGAGCCCGTCACGGGCCGGCCCTGCAGGGCCGGGCCGGCCCGTTTTCCCAGCACTAGAGTTGGGGGGGGGGGTAAAATGACCTTTTAGGGTTGAAGGTATTTAAATTTTGGGAAGGAACCTAAAATTTAAAAGGAATGAGAGGGTAAATTTTGGGCGGGAATCTAGTTGACTTTTTTAGAGAAATTAGAGAAGCTAAATGAATTATTTTAAAGTATTTATATTTATCTTTTTTATACTAAACTAACTTGTTTAATTTATAAACTAATATATAATTAAATAACAGACAATATATACTATAATTAACTAACTTATTTGATTTCCTTATTCTCTCAAAAAAAGTAAACTAAGTCTTATATTAAGGACCGGAGGAAATATAATTCTAGAATAGTCTACTAGGGCAACATGTACAGTGTTTCTCACATGTAGAGCACGTGACACAATCTCTTCAGCCTATATATGCTATGCAATGGATATACTCTTCATTTTGTCTTTATTTCAGTCTCTATGCGTCCGCTATGTTGATATCAGAGCTACCACTCTTCCATTGCTGCAGCATACTTTGATTTTTGAAAATGACCAACACTTTTTCTTCTACCTGAAACACCATTTCCTGCAACAACTACTCCCTCTCCTATTTGGACCACAATCCCTTCTTCCCAACTTAATCCTTCCTCTGCCTTTGCTCCCTCACATTTTCCCTATACTACATCTATCTTCATCTCCGTCCCACTTTATTTCAATCAAACTTACCAATGATAACTACACTATTTGGAAGGCGCAGATGATTCCTTAACTTCATTGCCAACAGTTAATCACGCATTTTGCTTGAGGGGTTTGAACGCAATTCAAGGCCTATCAATAATTCACCTCTTTCTACTTAAACAGGAGCTGGACGAAACAGGATATAGGGAAGAATATTTGAATTCAGATGCTTTTACTATCAATCACTACATAGGAGCCCCTAGCAAGACACATTATTATATGAGTAGTTTATCAATTTAGGACAATTATTCCACATTTTTTAACATTAAAACAGTAAGCTTCTCTTCAGTTTGAGCTTCAAAAATTTGAATTCCTCAAGCAACCATCCACGTACTTGCAAGCAACACTTGTTCCATATCATTTTAAACATTTAAGCATTCTATTATATCTCACACTTTGAAAAAATAAAACAAATCGAACAGTGCCTCCTCCAAATCAGATTTCTTGTTCTTGAAAATACTTTTCCAACATCGCAAATCTTCATGCATGTGAATAAATGAAGCACCACAAGCTTTATTCTATCATCTGGACATGATTTTCCTTGGCTTAACTCATTTGTTCTTCATTTTCTCTCTCTAACCTTAAAGTTTTCAGCCATCATCTACTCCTAAAATATCCCTCGAATGTGATGAGCCATGAACTCCTTATAAACGCACATACTTGGTGAAAAGAAGGCCCTTTCTCATTAACCCATAAAATTTATTTACACGCATTAATTAACCTGATAGCCAAACACACAGTATTTACAAACTCCTATCCTAACACCCAAGTAAGGTAACGACACCGTATTGAGATATATAGAGCCTGACCCATTAAGCGGTTTATAATACTATACATAATAATATTTTACAATACTCAACCATATTAATTATCTATTTCCTATAATTTGGGACGAAACAGATCAATAGTGCCCAATTTGAAAAGTAGTCTTCTTTGAGTTTCACTACCAACAGACTTTGTCAAGAGATCAGCTTCTTAATTATTTATTCTAACATGCTCCAAACTTATCTGCCCTAGTTGCCACTTTTCTCTAACAAAGTGGCAGTCTATCTCAATGTGCTTGGTACGCTAATGGAAAACTAGGTTTTTGGCGATGTGAATTGTTACTTGATTATCACAGTATACAACTACTGCTTCTATGTGAGCAATACCGAGATCCTTGAGCAATCCCAATGTCCAAATGATCTCTAAAGTTGCCATGTTGAGTGTCCTATACTTGGCCTCTGACTTCAAAATTGTACTCTACTTCTTCCTTTTCTACATCACCAACGAACCTCCAAGCTTTAATAAGTAACCAGTGACTGATCTCCTAGTTATTCCACATGCAGCCCAGTCAACATCACAATAACATTGCAGCTACAAATCACCTAAGCTAATGAATATGCCTTGCCCTGGTGTGCCTTTAAGGTATCTCACAACCCCCATCGCTGCTGCCATGTGTGCTCTAGTTGGCCTTTGCATGAATTGACTTAAAGTTAGCATAGAGAAAGAAATGTCAGGGGCCATGTGAATTCATCAAATAGATTAACTTACCAACTAGCTTTCTAAATGTTTCTAGGTTTGGTAGCAATTCCTGTCTTTTGTTATTCGTTTCATCGAATGGCATCAATTTCAGAATTAATGCCATGGGGACAATGTTATGAATGGGCTCAAGACTAATGAAGAGAGCATAGCCCAAGAGACTTAGAATCCAAATACAGAAGATAGGCCTACATAAGAAAAGCCTATGTTGCCACGTAGGAGTAACAAAAAGCACAGGAGCACCTGGGCAAAATAAAGGGAGATTTTGGCATAACAGAAAGGGGTAAAGAATTATGAAGATTTCCCTTTGATATTCTCTGCCTTCTATCTGATGAATTCTTTGTTTCTTGTTTCAATTATGTTTTTACAGCATTTTCTATTTTACTGAGAATTATGCAGAATGTTGCCATTAAGGATTCTTTGTAACAATGCTTTATTTGAATTGAATTAAATATAGAGATAGATTGCAATCCTATTTGATAATTTCCTCATTTTCCTGCATATCTTTATTTATTGACCGTCTCATTGGTGCATTCATTCTAACCTCATGGCTGATAATTCATGCCTTCACACTATGAACGCCAAAATCCAATGATTGAGTGACGCTTTAGCTGAATCAGAGCGTATGTCGTCTACTTGATTTACCAATTTTGAATCATCCTTGACTACAAACTCATCCCGGTTACAAAGTGTTGAACATTCAATGGCCTCACTCTCTCGTTCCATTGATGCTTTAACTCGTGGCTTGGAAACTTGGATGCAGTCTCATTCTCTGGGTTCTCCTAATCCATCTTCTGGTTCCCCTAGTAGCCCTTCCTCTTTTCAACCTTATGGTCAATAGATTAAACTGGGTTTACCTTGTTTTGACAGGACGGATACCTTGAGTTGGTTATTTCTTACTGAACACCTTCTCTTTTTATCAAATTTCTGATGACTAAAGAATTACAGTGGCATTGGTACACTTTAATGGATCTGTTGTGCCTTTGTTTCAGCTTCTCCAAAAGATGAATAAAATTCCGACTTGGTGTTCCTTAACATTTGCTATCGAGAAGCAATTTGGACCATCTCAGTTTAAGAATCCTAGAAGCCAATTGTTTAAGTTGACTCAAACTGGATCGACTGCTGATTTTCATACTTCTTTCATGGCAACTACAAATCGAGTTGATGGGTTGTTTGACGAGGCTATGAGTGATTGATTTCTTAGTGGAGTAACGCTGACTCTTCGATGTGAGATCATGGCCCAAGAGCCCTTTTCGTTACATAGGGCTACTTCCTTGGCTAGGTTGTTTGATGAGAAAAATATTTCTGTTGGGTCGGGTTTGCAGAGTCTGTCGGGTCTGAGCTCTTGGTCCCATGCGTCTTCCATCAAACCATCGACTTCGAGTGGGTCTTCCATGTTGACAGCAGCATCAAAACCTTCTATGGGGTTATTATCAACTCTATCGCTCAATCCTCCTCCTCTGATCAAACATTTGATGGCTGCGAAGATGCAACTACGCCGCGATAAAGGATTATGTTATAACTGTGATGAGAAGTTTAGCTGGAATCATAAATGCCCTAATCACCGCTTCCTCTTGCTTCAAGTTGAAGACAATGATCCTTCTATAAATCTAAGCAGTCCTCCTATAGCGTTGGCCTCGGATGCACCGACTGCTAAGTCAATTGATAAGAGTGTTCAGCTACTCTCCTTCCATGCTTTTCATGGGTCTTCTAGCCACACCACCATTCATTTAATCGGTTCTATTCATGGCACCACTGTCCAAATTCTACTTGACAGCGGCAGATCTGATAACTCTATTCATCCTCGCATTGTCTCTTATTTAAAACTTCCTCTATATTCTCCCAATGACACTATCATGGTCGACAATAGTCAAGTGATGAAGGGTGAAGGTATGGTTTAAAATTTAGTGATTAATATTCAAGGCCATAATATTATTCTTTCCGTATATGTATTAGTTATTGTTGGGTCTGATCTTGTGTTGGGTTTGTCTTGGTTGGCTACTTTGGGCTCTCATATTGCTGATTATATTACTGACACTATTAAATTCTATTTGAATAATACGTTTGTTACACTTACTGGTAATCAGCTGGTTTCATCTGAACCATTGCAATATCACCATTTGAGGCACATTCAGGATACTGATTCCTTACAAGAATTGTTCATGATTGAGTGTTTGTCCCTGATATGCTCCCTTTCGATGAACTTTCTACCCGATTTACCATTATCTCTTCCTCAATTACAACAACAGTATGTAGCAGTCTTTGATGAGCCTAAGGGATTACCTCTAACTCGTTCTCATGATCATGCCATTCCTCTACAAGATAGTGTTGAGGCAGTCAAAGTGAGGCCCTATCGTTATCCTTTTAATCAAAAGGCTATTATACAGCAGATGGTTCATGACATGCTTACTCAAGGTATTATCCAGCCAAGCAATAGTTCCTTTTTAGCTCCAGTTCTTCTAGTGAGAAAGAAGGATGGCACTTAGCATTTTTACACAGATTATAAGGCCCTTAATGCTGTCTCCATTAAGGATTCTTATCCTATTACTACCATGGATGAGCTACTTGATGAGTTAAGGGGCGCTACTATTTTCTCTAAACTTGATCTTCGCTCCAATTACCATCAGATTTTGGTTAAGGAGGCTAACAAGCATAAAACTGCTTTTCGAACACATCATGGCCTCTATGAATGGTTAGTCATGCCCTTTAGGCTTACGAATGCTCCAGCTACATTCCAAGCCCTTATGAATGATGTTTTTTGGTCCTTTCTTCGTCGGTTTATCTTGGTGTTTTTCGATGACATATTAGTCTATAGTGCTAATTTGGATATACTTTTACATCATTTGCAATCGGTTTTGGATTGTTTGATGCATCATTAGCTTTATGCTAAATTATCAAAGTGTTCTTTTGCTTCTGATTGTGTAGAGTATTTGGGGTCTCAAAATCTGGTGTTGAAATGGATCCTACTAAACTCTCGGCTATTCGGGAATAGGTTATTCCTTCCACCGTTTCCCAACTATGAGGATTTCTTGGATTGACAGGGTACTATTGATGTTTTATTTATCATTATGCCACTATTACTGCTCTATTGACTAACCTGCTGCAAAAAGACACTTTTGGTTGGTCTTTGGAGGTTTAAACAACTTTTCAAACATTAAAGTAAGCTCTTATTTTTGCTCCTGTGCTTTCCTTGCCAGACTTTTCCAAAACCTTTTATTATTGAAGTTGATGCTTCGGGGTCTGGAATTGGTGTTGCACTTAGCCAACAAAAGCATCCCATTGCATATTTTTCAAAAAAATTATCTCCTCATATGTAGAGTCGATCAGCGTATGTCCGAGAACTTTATACCCTTACTTAGGCTATTTCCAAGTCCAGACACTATTTGGTGGGCCATCCTTTTATCATAAGAATGGATCAATACAGTTTATGCCATCTTGCTGATCAAGTTATTCAAACTCTTGAGCAGGAGGCGTGCCTCCTAAAATTATTCAGTTATGACTATACGATTGAGTATAAATCAAGAAAAACTAATATTGTAGCTGATTCTTTATCTCAATCTTTTATGGCTATTTCTTTTGTCACTAATGCCCTCTTTGAGACACTTCAGGGTACTATAGATGCTTCTTCAGAATTGATGCTTCTTCGTTAAAGGGTGCAACAGGACCCTTCTGCTTTTCCTCATTATCACATTTATGGAGGTTGTTTATTCTATAAACATGGTCTTGTCTTACCTCATGATGCTAATGACTTAATTCAATCTATTTTAATCGAGTTCCATGCTTCAAAAGTTGGAGGGCATTCTAGAACTATTTGTACTCAAGCAAAGGTATCAACTGAATTTTAGTGGAAGGGGATGCTCTGTGATATTAAACGATTCATTCAGCAGTGCACTATATGCCAATAGGCTAAGACATTACGAACATCACCCTATGGTCTTCTACAACTATTGCCTATTCCTAATCAAATTTAGGATGATATTGCTATGGCTTTCATTACTGGGTTACCCATTTTTAAGGGGTATAATGTTATTTTTGTTGTTGTGGATGGACTTTCAAAATTTGCTCATTTTTTGCCTCTAAAATCTAACATTCTGCTGAATCAGTTGTTGAGAATTTTATCCAACATATTGTGAGTTTCCATGGCTTTCCTTGCTTTATTGTATCAGACAGGGACCAAGTTTTCACAAGTTCTTTTTGGAAGCATTTATTTAAATTACAGGGCACTTCATTATGCATGAGTTCTTCTTATCATCCATAAATTGATGCCCAATTAGAGGATTTAAATCGTTGCTTGAAAATGTATTTGCAGTGCTTTGTTTATCAACAACCTTGCTTATGGGTTACCTATTTACCTTCAGCTCAATACTACTATAACTCATCTTTTCATACCTCTATTAGGATGTCACCTTATAAGGTTGTTCTTGGTTGCGATCATTCTATGCAACTTCAATTAGATCAATCAATGATTGCCCTTGGTCCTATAAAAGAACAATTAGCATCTCTTGATAAGACTTTACTGCTATTAAAGGATAATTTACCAAAAGCTCAACATCGTATGAAATTTTTTGTTAATCAGAAGCATTGTGAGGTAGAGTTTTAGGCTGGTGACTATGTTTTTATTAAGCTGCAGCCATATCGTCAATAATTTGTTTGTGCCCATCACAACCGAAAACTATCTCTACGTTATTTTGGCCCATTTCCTATTATAGACCGCATAAGTGCTATTGCTTATAAACTTCAGTTACCTGCTAATACCTGTCTACATCCTGTTTTCCATGTTTCTTTGTTAAAAAAAATGTTATGGTAAGCCACATTTACAAGCTCAACCACTTCCCCCACTCTTTGATCTTGAAGGGCCCCTATTGTCTCCAAAAGCTATACTAGCATCTAGAAGAGTTAAAGTTCATGACACTTGGGTAACACAAGTACTGATTCAATAGGATGCGACTGACATACCCACCTGGGAAAAATTTTTCTCTTTTCACCAAAGATATCCCAACTTGGACCTTGAGGACATGGTCATTCTTGATAGGGGGTAATGTTATGAATGGGCTCAAGACTAATGAAAAGAGCATAGCCCAAGAGACTCAAAATCCAAATATAGAAGATGGGCCTATAGAAGAAAAGCCTATGTTACCACGTAGGAGTAACAAAAATCATAGGAACACTTGGAAAGTGCATGATGGTGCAGAATAAAGGGAGGTTTTGGCATAATAGAAAGGGGTGAAGAATTATGAAGATTTCCCTTTGATATTCTCTGCCTTCTCTCTAATGAATTATCTGTTTCTTGTTTCAATTCTGTCTTTACAATATTTTCTATTTTACTAAGAATTATGTAGAATGTTTCAATTAAGGATTCTCTATAATAATGCTTCATTTGAATTGAATTAAATATAGAGATAGATTGCAATCCCAATTGATCATTTCCTCATTTTACTACATATTTTTATTTATTGACCATCTCAGACAATACATGGCTTGCACCCATTTATACCTATCTCAAACAAAAGATCTAATATATACTTTCTGAGACAAAGTTATGCCGTGTTTAGATTTAACTACCTCTATTCTAAGAAAAGATTTCATGTGACCTAAGTCCTTTATTTTAAAATTGCTATGCAAAAACTGTTTTGCCTTTTCAATCCCTTTCTCAAAGCTTCCTGTTATTAAAAAGCATCAACATATACCAATTTCAAAACAAACCTATCATCATGTCTCATAGAAAACAACAAGTAATCACTCTTACTCTGCGCAAAACCACCCCTAATCAAGGATGTTGACAATTTCTTATTCTATTGTCAAGATGCTTGTTTTAGGCCATAAATAGATTTTCTTAATCTACATACCATATACTGCACCTCTTTGTTAAGTCCCTGAGGAATTTTCATATAAATTCTTCATTGAGATCTCCCTGCGAGAAATCGTTATGTACATTTATTTGATAAAGATTCCATTTATACAGAGTAATTAGTTTTAATACAATTCAAATAGTTAGCATTCTAACTACTAGAACCAAAGTATTGTAGTAGTCTATTCCTTCACGTTGAGTATAACCTTTGGATACCAATCTAGCTTTATTTTTGTCTATGCTACCATTTGACTTAATTTTGTATACCCATTTACATCCTATGGGTCTCTTATCTCTAGGCAGCAAAACTATATCCCAGGTATTATTATTCTTTAGGGCTTGCATCTCTACCCTCTTTGCTTCATCATAGTTGTTAGGCTCAGTTACAGAATCAATAGAGCAAAGAAAACCAAGATAATTTTATGAAATATTATCATATGACATATAGTTCATTATTAGGTATGTGTCACACCCTCTTTTCATTGTTATTAGATGAGCTTTATACATAATGAATTTGAACCACTAAGCCAAGTTTCAATCCTAGGAAGAAAAATTTTCATAAATAATTAAAAACTTAGCCCAAACATAGGGTTCAAAGCTGTAAGTAAGTGAGCATTTCTAAAAATTTCTAAACTTTCAAAAACAGTTATTTAGTTGTTCACAAACTTCATTATGAATCATCAATCCTTAACTCCATTTAATTTTATCAGAGTAGTGCTCTGCTCTTAGCCTAGTCTATTACTGGTTAAACTATAGGCTCTTAACATACAATTGGCTATTCTAGCAACTCTACACTTGCCAGGAACTACAGCTCTGATACCACAAATATAATCCCCTGCTTTATAAACCATAATTATGATTTGAAATACATAATTAAAATGGATTAGAGACCATCGAATAATCAAAACTCATTTTTAATCCCATATTTTCAAGATAGGGTTTTTACAAATATCTTTCAAAATCCAATTACCCTAGTCTCATATTCACATCTCAAATATAATTAGACTGTGCAGTTAAGTTGCATTTATACATTTAAGAGTGTACAGTAAAATTCCCAACAAACCCCAAGTTTCATACCTTTACTAAAGGGTATACAGGGCACATTCGCCCATTCACAGTTTCTTATACATGTGATTACACAATATCAATCAAAAATTACATCCAAAACATATACAGTAATCCAACCAAAATTGACAACCAACAACCAAAATCATACATCCCTAAGGAGTTCTAGCTGCCCTTGGTTGTTTTCTTCCCCTTTAGAGCCGCTTGCCTTATCTGAAGGTTAGTCAATGGAAAGAATGAGATTCAAAAGAATCCAGTAGTAACAAATCACTCATACAACATGTAATCACATATCATGCAAGTAAATAATCAAACAACACAGTAGCACAAACACAACATACCCAAGCTGTCACATATACACATTGCCTTCACAACATTTACTTTTACAATATTATATCAATAGCAGGGGTAGAGATGACTAGCGTCACTCCTTACGACTACTCACGTTGACATGGCACGCTGTAATTCATATAGCCAATAGCGTTTCAGTTGTCACACAGCCTTACAACTTTCACATACTCAAATCTCACAACATTCGAAGTCATTACAAAATAATGATAAATCAAACATACAATGCATCACATAAAGTATAAGGGAAAGTGTCAGTACCTTGTTCTTGCCAGGTGTGCTCTTGTACAGGTTGCTCATGTTCAGGGCAAATATCGAATCCTATCAATCAAAATTGAGGACATAGTGTTATTCCCTTTCCAATTACTTAACTTTAAAATACTTAAGGGTTGTTGTCATTTGAGTCCCTTAGGTGGCTATAATAAGCTCAACGAAAATCTAAAAGGATTGGGGAAATATATGGTTAGAAACCACTTTTCAAAATCACAAAGTGCTAAAAACAGGGATTGGCTGCAGCCAAGATATTTTGGCTGTAGCCAAAAATAGCACAAAGAGTTTTGGTTTCAGCCAAGGTTTTCTGGCTGTGGCAAAAAACTGCACATAAAGTTTTGGGCTGTAGCCAAGAACTTTTAGCTGTAGCCAAGGAAACTTCAAAAAATTATAACTAATTCTAGGAAATTTGAAATAAGGTGACCCCAAAACCCATAGAAAGCTATTCAAGTCCACATAATTGGAAAAATATGGATCAATGCTGTTCATAACCATAAAAATACAGAATTACATGAAATCCACTACTGTTCCAGAATAGCTTCCAGTTTCAACCCTAAATTTTGGAAAATCATAACTTCAAGCTCACAAATTGAAATGACACAAATTATATGTCTATTTTTAAGCTTGGCATGTGAAATTTATTACTGGAAAGTTTCATATTTTTTAGACACCATTTGCTCATTCAAAACATCCATACAAATTGACTGCCTTGTACAGAATTTCAATGGACAAAATTTCCAAATTTTGCACAATTGTTCCCAATGGTTCCAATTTCACAACAAACACTCTCCCCAAGGAAATTTTTACAAGGAAGCCAGTAGAATCACTAAAACAACTAAATTCTCATCACATCTACACATATTCAGTTTTGAACCACAATGCAACACAAACCACCAAATCGCTAAACTTTCCATTTCAAGTTCCAAAACACCAAGCTTGGTCGTAGCCTTTATCATCACCCAGTCAAAAGTGACTTTTGACTAGTTCAAAGCTAGCAACTCTCATGTAGGAATCCATGAAGAGGTCAAGTCAAAGGGCATTCTGACGTGGTTATACATGAGAAAAGCTTATGACTTGATCTATGTAGGTTTTTCATAGTGGGTCAGTCCAGCTCTTTGTACTCTTATAAGTGCCTAAGACTTTGATTCATATCTCCATATCTTATCAAAGTCATACTGGTCTTATTTCATCTTGGCTTTCGCATAGATGACCGACTATGGATATTTTAGGACAATCTTTATGATTTATCAAAGGATGCAATTATCATAGTTAACATACAAATAATATGATAACAAAATAGAGAAATTTCATTAAATTAATAATGTTCAAAGTATAATGATTGGCCTTTAGAGCACAATTTCCAACATGTGGCACCATCTAAGGGCTTACATGGACACTTGGCGTATTTTGGAAACACAAGTATATATGTGGTTCAATTTGAGTGGATATTTATAAAGTAGCTTTATTAAAGTAGCTTTAATAAAGTAACTTTTGAAAAGCGGCTTTTGAGGTGGACTAATAAGAAGTTGCCACCAAGCATTTGCCTTTGGGTTGGTATAATGCAAAGATGCCACCTATCAACTTCATAAAGTGACTTTTAGGTTAGCCCAATGACAAGGCACCACCTAGCATTTAATCGGGACTACTCACCAGTCTCTAGTCTGACTACATGCCCAACTACCCCTAACATCTATCATAAAACCCAGGGAAAAATCATTAGACTTTTCTCTCCCCTAACAATAAAGTCTGCTAAGGGCTCAGAGGAAAGAGGTAGCCGAGTTGGTCAAGGACACGTAGAACTCTTATCAATTTTATTTTTTTTTAAAAAAATTTTAAAAAAAATATATATGGCTTTTACTTGGCAATAAACTGGTTTCAATATTGAGAAAGAAAGGAATTATGTGTCTTCAACACAAGATGAATTGATTGCATCAATGGATTATTTGAATGAATGTAGGCAATATATGAGGTGCATAAATGATGTTTATAATCCATATGTTGATTCTTCTCAATATGCTCTTATGTATTATGCTTATTATGGAGGGAATAAGATTATTTGACGAGTGTGTGGAAGTTTCAGAGAGATTTAGTAGAGAGCAAAAGTAACTTGTCACTAGAGTTGAGTTAAGTGTCTAAAATATTGGAGTATATATAATCAAATTGTTTCAGCCTTTGAGACTATGAGTCAAGATTCCTTAAGCATAATGACTACTTCTTGTGTTGATAATTATTATTATGACAAACTTGATGATGCGTAATTGCATGAGACTATGGATAATGGAGAAGGTGATTTTGTGTGCTCAAAATTGATTTGGATAAGAATAGTGGATGTTTAGAAGAGGATCCAGTTGTGGAGCTAGGTTTTGGGATTTTGATGATCAAATTGATACAGATGTCCCAATTGTTATTGTGCATGATTCTTCTATGGATGTTTGGACTCTTACTAATGAGAGTCAAGTGGATTTTATTGGATGCTCTAAATATTTGGATGCTCCTAAACCTATTTGCAAGGATATGTGCATGTTGTGCTTTCTTTAAATTTAGTGAATGCTTATATTATGAGATTGTCTATGATTAAAGATAAAACAACCTCCTATAATTATCATATAATTAATCATTTCACATAACTTAGTAAAACATTAAGTAGTACTATGGTAGATAACAAAGAAACCAATACAAAAGACTACCATAGAATAATTTCATTAAACACTTTGGAAAAGTTAATCATGGTATAAAGAGATAAATAAAAGTCTACCATGGTTAATGTGACTTCAATTTCAAACAAAACAATTAAGACCTTACCATGGGAAAAAAGGCTTTCCGTGGTAGGAAGCACTTTAACCACTTGAATGACATAATATAAGTACAATTAACACAATTCACATGTGGGCTAGTGTTAGAACTGGATGACACTCAAGAGGGGGTGAATTGGTTGTACGATAAGAAATTAAGAATTTTGAAATTCTTTTCACATCTTATGAAATCAACAAGTATGGAAGTATAAAACCATAAGTAAGTATCTAAAGCATATATGCTAGAAATATAATAGCATAAGGAAGGAAAGGTACAAATTGTGATTTATCCTAGTTCAGTCCAATCCATGATGACCTACATCTAATCACCAGGCTCCTCCTGAGATTTCAATCCACTATGTCCCTCAAGTTTAAAAGGGTAATCCCAAAAGTTTAGCTAGGCACTTGTGAGGCTTTTTACAAATCTCTCACCAGGTTACTCCCCCTTACACACCGTAAGGTTACAATCGAGTTACTCCCCCTTACACACTGTAAGTCTTATGAGCAGAACAATTACGACGACCTTTTCTCTCCTGCTTACTTGTGCAAGTCTTACGAGCAGCAACATTTTCTGTTGCTTACAATCCTGTAAGTCTTATGAGCAATAATATTCTCTACTGCTTACACCTTATAAGTCTTACGAGTAGAAAATCTTACCAGGAATTTTCTCAGCTTCTCCGTAAAGAAATCAACCCTTTCAATGTCCCTATATGTTGAGATCAATTGAGAAATACAATTGAAAGTGTTTATAGTCTCTCTCATAGAGTGAATATGATACTAACTGAAGTACAATACAAACAATCACTCTTTCAAAGATAATTGATATCAAAGCTATAGAATAATAGAGAGTGTTTGACTTGAAGTCGATGACTTATGCTTATAGCATGTTGGCATAGTTGAGCTCTTGTCGTTGTTCTAGAATTTGAATGCTCTTCTATTATAGCTGATAAAGATTGATGATTGTTGAGCATTTTCAACTTGTTCATTAGAGTTATAAATCTTTTTTTGAACATTCTTCGTATTTGAAAAACTAGTCATTACGTTCGATGGATGCTCTACTTCGTAAAGTGGTTTTTATTCTTCAGCATGTTTTCTCATTGTTTTTCTGGGCAAATGCTTATGACACTAATAAAATGACATGTTAGATACAAAGACAATAAATAAGTGATTAACATATGATTATCATGCATTTTGGATTCATCACTCAAGTGATCCTGTCTAAAACTTGGTAGAGAGCATGGTTATTCAAGTGATATAAAGTCATTATTTGAGTAGTCACTCAAGTGATCTGCACATTTTGAATTAAATATGGAAAATGACCTATCATCAGAAAGGTCTTGCTGTCTACATTCCAATGCTAAAAGAAACAACTCTAAATTCATTATATTTTGCAAGTTATGATCCAAATAGTGAATACTATACTAGACAGTGTCTGAATTCATGAGTGTCAACTTCCAGAAGGCATACTGCTTATAATATAACTTTAAAATTGACACATAAACTATCCATAGAAATCTCTTTAAGTCTAGTTTCAAATTCCATAGGTTTCATATCAATCAAACGTGTAGTCTGAGAGATATGTCCAAAATAGCTAACCTATTTTGGAATACAATGGTGATTTGAGTGTCATCTTATAAACTTGATATCTCTTTCATATGAACTCCTTTGACCTTGATTTTGGTGTGTATTTGATGCATTAAAAGTGTAGTTGCATATGAAACAAGTTTAAGCTCAATCGGATTTGTGGTTAGAGAGATATGTCCAGAATATCGAACCTTAGTTATGCTGAACAAAAATAGAGTACAACAGAGTGCTTATCACTATAGTGATGTTGAATCACTTGAGTGACCACCTTCTGGAGTTACCATAACTTCCACGTAAGGTATCTTAGCTTCATATTGACTTATTCTAACCTCCATTTGATCATAGAAACCTCTAGTATCACTTCCAAGAGCTTGAATCTTGATATTCTCATTAGATCTTGCAAGTTCTTCTTTCTTTAATCTCTTTCATCTTGATTTTCCTCTTGATGATCATTCTTCATAACCCTTCTTCATTTTCTTGACTATCTTCAATCTTTCTCTTTCTTTGTTTGACTAATTTACAAGATATTTCACATTAAATGTAGTAGTTAGTCAATGTAGGAGATAAGTATATGTTTCAAACTTTTTGTTCTTAATATTTGGCATCTATATTTGATATTTGGCATCTATATTTTCTATCATCAAAACTAATCATATCCAACATTCTCCCCCTTTTTCATGATAGTAAATCTTTTAAGAAAGATATGTATGGATATGAGAATAAATTGAATGCAACATATTTTTCTTGCCATTCCTTCCCCAATTTGACATTAGCAAAATGTTTGAAGGATAAATATGAAACCAAATTAGAAATGCCTTTCTCTCCCTCTATTAAGAGGAATGTGTCAAGAAAACAATTTTCTCTCCGCTTATTTGAAGGTATTTTTGTTTATAATGTGATGCAAATGAAAACTGGTTTTCATGAAAATAATTTTGAAATAATTTAGAGAGGTTTTCAAGAAATCTTTCATAATCAAGGAAAATTGAAATCAAAGATATGAAAAGTATTCTTAAAATATAAAGAAAGGATTTAGAAATGCTCATGTAGATTTAGAAAAATGATGAAGTCCTCCATGAAGTCCGTTGCTTTGAATGTTGCAACCAATATATTTTCCATGTTTAAGCATTAAAGCATCTTTCCACAAAGTTAATAGATTCTTCTTGTAGCATGTTGAGGATTGTTATTGTACAAAACCAATTTTCTTGCCACAGTTGCAAATCTTTCTTGCCAAAGAATGATTAAAGCCATAAAGTATCAAAGTTATCCTTTCTATATGATATATTAAAATTAAGATCATGAAAGGAAAAGTTAAGAGTAACTTATCATCAAAACTATTTAAAGGATAGTGAATGCAGATGAGTATGTTGAAAGGATTTTCTTTCAATAAAGAAAATGAGCTTTTAAGATATAAAATACATGTAAATATGAAGCTCCTCTTTAATAAATGCATGGCTTAAATAACAAATCATTAAGAGGAATACAGTTAATAACTCTAATGGATTTGTAAAACCATTTGAAATTTTGTAGAGAAAATGAGTATGAAAATATGAAGATTTAGAGAGAAATCAAGTTTTAAAAAGGACGATGCTATTCAGGGTTTTAAGGCTGCAACCTTGTATCACTTGTGTGGTCACTCGAGTGATTCTACTTGACAATTACTCAAGTACTCACTCAAGTGATGCAACTTAGAGAAATTTAATTAAGAATACAATACCTTACTTGACTGATGTCATAATTACTCGAGTCATAGTCCTCTGTAGTCCATTGATGCATCGTTGGATGCTCAATATTTGATGATGAGATCACTACTGAGCATCTCTAAAGGTGTAGTCTCTGTGAGCACTTTAGGATAAAAAGATGAGCTTGGAATAAGGCCTTGAAGTTCTAGTTGATCAAGTCCCAGAGTTGTCTAATCTTATCATTCCTAAAAGTGATAAACTCAGCTTTATTTTTAGTAAGCTAAGTGTGAAATCGATGAAGCTCCTCTCTTAGAGAATCTTAGATATATGGACTAAAGAATGAATGATCAAGGGGACCAACTCTAGTAAAGTGTTGTATCTTATTTATCCTTGAAGTCTCAGCTCCCATCCTCTATGCCTCTTGTGTTGAGTAAACAACAATTGGAATTCTGATTCACCACAGCACATAACTTCCTAACTCTACATCCTCAACCTTTATGAGCTCATATTGGTATTAGTAACATCAAGTGAAGCTTAGTCTATTTGAATGATAGATCTAATGAAAGAGGCTCCAGGTGATCTAGCTCTAGCTAAGGATTGTGCTTCATCATCTCTGGATGCCTTAGGCTCTACTATCTGTCTCTTGCTAGTACAACCTACTAATGACAAGTATATCTTTACCCTTTCAATGTGTAGCCTATCAATCATAGGAATCCTCATAAGGGGCTCATTTGGCTCTAGGTACCATCTCTTGTTAGTCTTGAGGAATAAAGATACCAAATGGGTGTATGACATTAGAGTATTCTTTGTAGAAGTATATATGTACCTCTTGTTCTTTGAAAGACATAATTTCTCTAGTGTTCCTCTCCTCCTTGCTAATAATATAGGCCACTGTGTGATAATTCTTCTCGATGAAGTGAGTGAAGTTATCGGCCTTGTTTACCATTGCTCTAGTTTTTATATACTATATAATTTTGTGAAGATTAGACATAGAGCTAGGAATGTAGTTGAGAATCCCCATAGGCTTACCTAGCTTGATGATTATATACATCTTATATTCTTTGAAAGATCTAGTAGGAGGCTTATCGATACCTTATCCACTCATTAATCTTTGAGGTTGAGATGGTGACCTTCTAATTTTTGATTGTTGTTTTCAACATCTACTCAATTTTATTGTCTTCCTCTGAACATCTCTATTGGCTCCATATCATAGTAGAAATGTCTGATCACCTTGGGACAATAAGGAAGAAAGGTAGGCAGCAAAGGCTCAAATGGCTAGACTTGTTCTTGGCTTTGAGCTGCTTTGAAATAAATCTCAGCTAGGCCCACTTAGGAGGTCTTCCTCCTCATTCTCTTTCACTGACTGTATCACTAGCCAATCACTTGCTAGTAATGGGATATCACTCGAGTGATACCATAGATTCTATTTTTGCTTACACTGAAACATTGCCAGTCACGGTTATTCTGTTAGCCTCTATTCTTTGTACTCGAAATTAGAGCATCTTGGTCAACTCCTATAAAAGTATAAATACATGCTCTTTGGTACCCAATTTCTCTTGGGTCCACATAGTATTAGACATAACAACTCTTAGGGCCTGTTTAGTTGAAGGAGATAGGAGGGGACTGGATAAAAAATGGGCCCCTTCCCTTGTTTAGTATGAAAAATTGGAGGGGTGGAGCCTCAAAGAAGGGGCTGCAAATCCCTCCCATTCTCTCATTTTTGTTCTATCTAAATTGGGGGGTTTTGGAGGGGATGGAAAATTAGCCCCTCGTCTTCTATCCCCTCCCTTTAAACCAAATAGGCTCTTGTGCTGAGCCCCTCATCTTCTATCCCTTCCCTTTAAACCAAATAGGCCCTTGTGCTCTTATACAATTAATCCATATGATTTTTGAGCAAAGAGTATAATAAACCAATGAAAACCAAAATATAATTTTACCTAATTAATTTTAGTTAGAGAATATAAAGAGTAACAAACCAATGATAACGAGAATGATGATTTTCAATAATTTTTTTGCTCAAAGTACACTTTATATTGAAAATATGCCATTGATAAGATTTTCATGCAATCTATGTAAGTTAGATAAAAGAGAGTAGATAAATCTTTCCATAGTGACCAACTTTTATGAAATGATAAATCATGAATGGAATCAAGTTTCTCAAGAATGAAATATGCAAATTGTTTCAAAATCTCAAAACTTCTTTTGAATGATGAATATGCATTATGACATTAAAATTTTGAATGCATGAAAACTCATTTATGAAGTTTGTTAAATATCAATGCTTATTCTAAGAATAGTGGAAATCAATAGTTAATATATATATATATATATATCAGAAAGCTTCAGTTTTAGGAACATGTTGAACATTGAAGTTAACATGTTGAACAATTTTCCCAAGAGTAAAGGTCATAAGGGTAAAGCATTAGCCAAACAAGCTTAGCACAATAGAAATAAATGAATATAATGACTTTGCTATTAATCAAGAGATAATCTTGACTCTTAGAAATGTGTCTAGAAGAATAGGAACATTCGACTCAAAGATTTGAATACAAGACATTAGTTACTCATAAATATATGATATCAATGGTTAATGTATTTTAGCAAATGAATTATGAATGATTAGGCATATACTCATTAGTCCATATGACTAGAGTTCTAGAATAATATCCTAGTAAGTTATTCCACTATAATAGTTAATACAATAATGAACATTTGTAATACTTGGAATAATATGTCCAACTATGGATTTATGCATTAGGCATCAGGAATTCACAAATTGAATTCTTTTATAGGAAATAGAGTTTAAACTCATATATGATCAACTTGTTAGACATGAGGTCTAACTAGTTAGAGGATAAGACTAAGGAGTTCAAGCACAAGATAGCACATTTAAGGCCAATAAACAAAATGTCAATAATGAGGAAAACTCTGGTGGATGAATTTGAAGCATTTCTGATGTTAATTAAATACACAAGAATATTAACTTCCAATTTTGAAACCGATTTGAATGCAGGAAAAATATGAATAATTTTCAAATCATGTGTTTGCATTTTTATAAAAAGGATAGATTGCAGCTAAGACAAGTTTTTGGATTGAGCATTTCAAAATTCAAAATCATAGAAAGGTTATTCACAATTCTACTTTTAGTTCATTTAGCAATTTGAAAACATTTTGAAACATATAAATTATTGATTGCTAATGATATGCAATAATGAGCAAGTATTTATTACCCAAATTAGCTTTATGAGTACAAGATAGAAAAAGATATAGTGAGAAGTGATACTGCAATAGGGATTTTAACTTCAGGAACCTAACATCACTCAAGTGATCATCCCTAACTATCATTCGATTGGTCACTCAAGTAATAGAACCCAAAAACTTTTGATGGATAAAGAAGACAATACCGTACTCAAGTAATCTCATAATTACTGGAGAAATTATCCTTTGAAGTTTAGTTGTGCATAATTCCTTGACTTTTGTCTCCCAATCTTCCAGTTGATTTAATCACTTGGACAATCACTCCCAGTTAGCACGCAATGATGATGATCACTTCAGTGGTCACTCGAGTAATACTTCACTATACATATTTTCTTCTTTCATCACTAGCTAGGCACTCCTAGTGATGCCTTGGGTGCTGCCTCCTTTTCCATGATCAACATCAAAATCAAGCATTACTTGTTTAGCTTCCTCAAGAAAAGATTTATTTATCTAAGTAGTCACACTCCTAAGAAGCTTTTGCTCATCCTACAAAACCATATAGATCATTTTCTTCCTTTGGTATTCAATCTTGCTTGGATCCAATCATTGTTAGTTCTTAAGAATATAATTAATTTAGAACAATTGAGCACAATCAATTAGTCATGACTTTATGCTTAAAAGAAATACTTTCTTTTCAAACCATCATGTATGTATAAAGAACTCAACTATTTAACAGTGTAATTCTTTTGAAACCATCATGTATGTATAAAGAACTCAAAGTTGATTCCTAAGGTCACAAGATATAAACCTCATTGAATATTAAAAATAGTAAAGTTAGAGGTTTTACCATTGTATACCATTACCTTAGGTTGTTGGAGAATTGCTTTTGCTTACCTACTACATCTTTCTATGATGTTGATAGTTTGAATCCCATTCTTTAGGTGCTAGTGTCATACCCTAGTTACATTATTGTTTTGATTAGTCTTTCATAGTTAAACAGAACCACTAAGTGATATTTCTTAGTAAACAATTTCAAATTCCAACTTCAATGTAGGATTCAAACCTTGAAGGGGGTTTTCTGAATAACTTGAAACTTTTCAAAGATTGTTCACTGTGGTTCCCCACTCATTGTGACTCATCTTTCTTTAATTCTCTTGATTATATACATGGAAGCATTTCTATACAATTCTTATCGGGGATTATTATTCAATTTCGGCTGTTGAGCCATTATTCTTACCAAATATTCTTAACTAATGGGCTTGTACCATGCGATTACCCACTTCTAATTTAATTATTGTTCTTGGATAATTAATTCATTCATCACACATGTTATATAGTTATTCATTGCAAATATTTTAATTCACATAATGGACTATCACATGAATAATTCTTCTCTTCTTCATGGCAACGTTTTTCATGGAACAACGTCCTGTACTCCTTTTCTGTGCTTAGCTACCTATATGGTTGGTGGGGGAGGTTTAGACTCGAGGGAATCTCAGCAGTAAATATTACAGATAATACATGTAAGATAAATGCTAGTACATGATATGCTTGCTTCATATAGGCTCATGTTCATATAATGATATTTTGCATGCTAAATGTTTTGTGCAACATACTTATGGCCACAACAATAACAGAAACAAAGCTTCATTCATTCATACATGCTTCACACAATCAAGTAAAGCAATAGAGCAAATGAATACATAGCAGAAATAGCACATACATGCAAGTAAGTTTACTACCTTTTGTCTTGGAGTCCTCTTTTTGTACATTTTCTTCCAACCACTGAAGTTGCTTCTTCTTGTCACCACCTTGCCAAGTTGTTATCTTTAAAGTCTATACATTCAGCCTAATGTGTAGATAATGGGCCCACACTAACTTTATGGGCTTAACTTAACCCTTAAAGGTCCAATTCCATTATAAAAACACTTGAATTTTACCATACTTACTAAAAAGCTGGCATATTTTTCATTAAACTTTGAAAAATCATAACTAATTCTAGAAAACTCTAATTGGGCTGATTCAAAGTTCTATGTGACACTTATTAAGTCTATTTTAAGGAAAAAATACATCCACAATCTTCCGTCCACACAAAATTCCAGCTTTTATGTTTTCCCTTGCTGCCAGAAAATCTCAATAGTTTTAATGGTTTAACTTCAAACACTCATAACTGCTAGTGTACTTATCCAAATTCTTCATAATGCCTATCAAATTAAAGGTCTTTAAGTTTACCTAATATCTAGAAAATCTCATAATCATCAAATAAAGTTTGGACAGTGAACCTTTCAACACAACAAAACTATCAGACAAAAACGCACACTAGTAGCTTTATGAACTAAGTTTCTAGTATTTGAGCTTTTTAACCAGTCTTCCAAAAATTATGATCAGAACCTATTCCTATACAAATTTTCTTGTAAAATCAAATGGAAATCTCAAAAATGCCAAAATAAAATTCTTTCTCCCAGGTTTGCCCTTAAACAAAATCTGCCTCCCAAACAAGAAAAATCCAACTTTGTGTTTTTAACTACATACAAGTTTAATACTTCAAGAAGCATCATATATCACCTTATATATGGTTAAAAACATCTTTTTTATTTAAAATACCTCTCTAAAAAAATATTAGGGGTGATCAAAAGCTAAGAGAACTCCTTAAAAACACATAGTAATCAGGTCAGAACGAAGCTAAGAGAACTCTATAAAGAAGTAATCAGCTTACTTCTTCGTGTTTCTACAAGTGGTTCGGTATTCCGGTGGCACTCCGGATGATTAACTGACACAAAATACCTCAGATAAGTAAATTTGAGACCATAGAAATGAAGCTCTCAATAAGTAAAACAGCTGGCCTTAAGGACTTACCGAAATCAGCTCTAGAGCTCAAGAACACAACACTATTCATCCACCTTCTCTCTTCTTTCTATTTTCTATGGTTTTTTGTCAATTTTTCTCTCTTCCTTTAGTGTTGGCTAAATTGCATGATAAAGAGGAATAAAGGGTTGTGATTTCATCTTAAAATTAGATTATCTCCTTGTGTACCAAGTGTTACAAGATCCTTATATTGCCATGTGTTATCCAACCATCACAACTTCTCTTTATCTCTCTTAGGTGAAGCCATAGTAGTTAGGGGATGGAAGGGGCTTGACAACTTTCCCCAGACTCCTGGCATGATGTTCGAGAAATTCCCGCACCTGGGACCAGTGGATTCCCTAGACTCAGACGCTAGGTAGTGTAATGCCCTAAAATATGATTAAGGGCTAATGACTCCAAAGTGAATGTAATTAATGTTAAACAAACACTTTGAAGAATACAATGTGAATTATGATCTGAATGAACAGTAGTCAGTGCCAAACCTTGTATTTAAGCTTAGTTGTGTGTTAAGGCTTAAAATGAATCAAAAGAGAAGGGAGGGTGCATGGCTTGAGGAGAAAGAATCAAATAATGTGTTAAGTGGTTATCTAATAGGAATTGCGATATTCAGAGGCAAAATGGGAAAAAAAAGTTATTAGCCAATTAGTTAGCAGTTGAAAAGGGAATCCACTAATAACTTAAATATGAAGTAGTGTGACCAATTGCCAAGTGAACAAGAAAGAATAATCACATGGGTGCAATCACATGGAAGAAGTCATAAGATGGTGACACTTGGCATCACATGGGTCTGTGGATGAAAGTCAAATTTTCAAATTCTTTTTTCTCTTCCCTTTCTCCTCAAGGTCAACTAAGAGGCATAAAGGGGAAGAAAAACTCATCTCAATATCATTTCTCACGCTCTCTCTAAGCTCAAGGTCGTCCAAGGTGTAGGAGGAAAGAGAAAGAAGAAATCAAGGTAAGTGTGTTTTATTTGACCTTGTAAATTACCTTAATTGCCAAAAACCTCTTCTCTAATCTTGATCATCTTGATGAGAGCTTCATTTCTATGGTTTTAGATTTTCAAGAGGAGTTTTTTTGGAAGTTCAAGAAAAGTTAGTGGTGGAGGAATCAAAGAAAAATCTAGAGATAGTAAAAGAGGTAAGCAAAAGCTACTTTTTGGTATATATGTTGTGGTCATTAGTTGAGTGCCTTGATTTCTAGATTTATGCTCTAATTTTCATGTACATTAGGGTTGTAGAGTATCATGGTGTTTTGTTGATGGTTATAGTGTCTTGGGTTGTGTTTTGGACAATAGAATTGGTTTGGAGTCTTGAATGTGAAATGTTAGTAATTGAGTTTTATGTTGAAATGTGGTTAAAATAGAACATGAGAAAGTAATAGGAATTTGGGTGTTTTGATGTTTCCATTGGATTCCTTGTGGAAGATTGTGTGAGAGTAGTGTTGGTTGTGAATTTTGAACCTTTGGAAACACTTGTGCAAAACTGGGAATTCTAAAATTCTGTGCAGGGGACCAAATTTTCATAGTGTTTTGAAATAGCAAATATTTTCAAATGTTATGAAATTTTCTAGTGTTTGAAGTAGACATTGCAAGCTTTCCAATGATATAAAGTTTGTGACATTTTGATAAGTGTGCACAAAATTATGGTCGTTTGAAAATAGCAAGGAAAAAGGCTAGTTATTGGCCACGGCCAGCAGTTTTGGCCATAGCCCAAAAGCATTTGTCCAGTTTTTGGCTATGGCCTAAAACTCTCTGACCTAATTTTGGCCATGGCTAGTGGTTCTTGGCTGTAGCCCAAATCTTTCTGACAATCTCTTGGCCGCAGTCAAAGATGGCTTGGCCGCGACCAACCCCTCAAAAAACTGCATTTTGAACTTTTGAAAGATGGTTTCAATCTAGTTTTTCCCAACCCTTTAGGTATTTGTTTGGGCTTCTAGTAGCCACCTAAGGGTCTCAAATGATAACCAACCCTAAGTGTTTTGGAATTAAGAATTGGAATAGAGAATAACTCATCATCCTTGATTATGGTTTATAGGATTTCACATTTGCCCTACCATGATAAATCGGTGCCAGAGCACGAGTAAAAAGAATAAGGTAGTGACTCTTTCTCTTATATTATGTATAATGCATTGTATGAATGCCTTATCATTGAATTGTGTTAATTGCAAAAATTGTAGTTTATGTTGTTGTGAAAGCTTTGTGTATACAGTAGTGAGTGCTGTCATTTGTGATGCAAGTCACGCATAATATAGATATAGCTATGAGAGCTGTCATTTGTGACGTAAGTCATGCATCATATGATATAGCTATAAGAGTTGTCATTAGTGAAGTAAGTCATGTATCATGTGGATACAGCCGTAAGAGCTGTCGTTTGTGACGAAAGTCATGCATCACTGTGATTATTACTGTTATTGCAGTTTTGTGATTTGCTTACATGCTATGTTATTATATGTTATATGAGTGAATTGTTCTACTAGGATTCTTTTAAATCTCACTCTTTCCAATGACTAATCAATAGCCAAGGCTAGTGAATTAAAGGAGAAATAAGTAACTAAGGGTGGCTAGAGTTCCCAGCTAGAAGAATTATAGTTTGTTAGTTAGTTACCATATTTTTGGGATTATTGTACATATCATAAATATTGTAAATTAGGTTAACATGATGTAATCCCTGGTATGGGAAACTGATACGGGCACATATGCCCTGAAAACCCTTGTGATAAATGGATATAACCCGAGTGTTGTCAGGAATTCTACTTACATTCTAATATGTATGAATGAAACTATACTGCACAAGCCAAATATATTCAAAATGTGAATGTGAGAATGTGAGATCATATTAAACAAGTTTTGGAAAAAGTATTTGAAAATCTACTTTATTACAGGACTGAACCCTATTATGAAGTTGGGACTTTTATTAAGTTTTGAATTATCCATTATCTCTAATTGATCATAATGATGCATTCTTGAACTATAATCATGTTTTTATGGTAGGGGTATAGGTGGCGCTCTTTGGAGATACCAACACAAAAGGCATAAAGTAAGTGTAATGATGGTGGACCCTTGTCACCTCCTCATTTGGCCAACACAAAAGTAGCCTTATATTTTGTAATGATTATGGGACACTTGTCATTTTCTTACTTGGCCAACACAAAAGACGTGTCAACATGAGTTATCATTACTTGCTTTATTAAACTTACTTTAATAAAGTTGCTTAACGGTTCTCACTCATGACTCTACTAAGGTTTTGGTAGGGGAAAATTCTATTTCTCTGGGTTGTCCATCACCCATATTCCATTCTAGTTACAGGATCACTAACAAGGTATCACTATACCTATTCACAGTAGTAAGGCATACTAGCCAAATGCCAAAATATCTACTTTGATACTACCAAATGTGACACCCTAGTTACATTATCGTTCTGATGAGTCTTTTGTAGTGAATTGGGACCACTAAGTCATATTTCTTGGTAAACAATTTCGAATCCCAAATCATTTGAACCTGTACTTGAAGGGGGTTTTTTGAATAACTTAAAACTTTGCAAAGATTGTTCACCGTGGTTCCCCACTCATTATGATTCATCTTTCTTTAATTCTCTTGATTATATACATAAAAATGTTTCTATACAATTTTATTGGGGATTATTATTCATTTTTTGTTGTTGAGCCATTATTCTTACCAAATATTCTTAACTAATAGGCTTGTACCATGTGATTACCCACTTCTAATTCAATTATTGCGCTTGGATAATTAATTCAATAATCACGTGCGTCATACAATTATTATTGCAAATATATTAATTTACATAATAGACTATCGCATGAATAATTCTTGTCTTCTTTATTGCAACTTCTTTCATGGAACAACATCTTGCACTCCTTTTCTATGCTTAGCTACCTATATGGTTGGTGGGGGAGGATGAGATTTAGGGGAATCTTAGTAGCAAACATTACAGACAATGCATGTAAGATGAATGCTAGTGCATGATATGCTTGCCTCACATAGGCTCATGTTCACATAATGATATTCTGCATGCTCAATGTTTCGTGCAACATACTTATGGCTACAATAATAACAGAAACAGAGTTTCATTCATTCATACATGCTTCACACAATCAAGTAAAGCAATATAGAAATTCAATACATAGCATAAATATCACATACATACAAGTAAGTTTACTACCTTTTATCTTCGAGTCCCTTTTTTGTAACATTTCTTTCAACAACTAAAGTTGCTTCTTCTTGTCACCTCCTGCCCCTAGATATATAGCCATATTATTATCTTTAAAGTCTATACATTAGGCGTAATGTGTAGATAATGGGCCACACTAACTTTATGGACTTAACCTAACCCTTAAAGGTCCAATTCCATTACAAAAACACTTGATGTTTCACACACTTACTAAAAAGCTAGCAAATTTTTCACTGAACTTTGAAAAATTATAACTAATTCTAGAAAACACCAATTGAGCTGATTAAAAATTCTATGATTAATTCTATTTTAAGGTAAAAATACTTCCCACAGTCTTTTTTCTACACAAAATTCCTAGTTTTTAAATTTTCCCTTATTGCCAGAAAATCTGAACAGTTTTAATGGTCTAACTTCAAACACTCATGACTCCTAGTATACATATCCAAATCCTTCATAATATCTATCAAATTAAAGGTCTTAAAGTGTACTTTAATTTTGGAAAATCTCATCACCATCAGATTAAGGTTAGACAGTGAAATTTATACCACAACAAAACTGTCAGACAAAAACGAACACTGGTAGCTTAGTGAAGTAAGTTTCGAGTATTTGAGCTTTTTAACCAGTCTTCCAAAAGTTATGATCAGAGTCTATTCGTACACATATTTTCAGGTAGAATCTAATGGAAAGCTCAAAAATGCCAAAATTAAATTCTTTCCTTTAGTTTTTCCGTTGAACAAAATCTTCCTCCCAAACAACAAAAACCAAACTTTGTATTTTTAACTACCCATAAGTCTAATACTTCAACAAGCATTATACATCACCTTATATATGATTAAAAACATCTTTATTTTATAAAAACACCCCTCAAACCAAAATATTAGGGGAGATCAAAAGCTAAGAAAACTCAACAAAAACACAAAGTAATCAGTTCAGAATGAAGCTGAGGCTTACTTATTCGCATTTCTATAAGTGGTTCGGTATTACGGTGGCACTCTAAATGACTAATTGACACAAAAGGCCTCAGATGAGAAATTTGAGACCATAGAAATAAAGCTCTCAGTGATTAGAACAACTTTTCTAAAGGACTTACCAAACAATAATGATGATTTGGGGTCGGAATCGGCTCCGGAGCTTAAGAACACAACACTATTCATCTACCTTCTCTCTTCTCTCTATTTTCTATAGTTTTTCCTCAATTTTTTTCTATCCCTTTGGTGTTGGCTGAATTGAATGAAAAAGAGGAATAGAGAGTTGTGATTTCATCTCGAAATTAGATTGTCCCTTCGTGTTCCAAGTGTCACAAGATTAAAGCCCTAGATTGGCAAGTGTTATCCAACCGTCATTCCTCTCTTTCTCTCTCTTAGGTGGCACCATAATGGTCACGAGAAGGAAGGGGCTTGACAATTTTCCCTAGGCTCTTGGCGTAGTGTTTGAGAAAGTCCAGTACCTAACCAGACCAGGGACTGGCAGATTCCCCAGACTTAGACACTAGGTGGCACTCTCCAGAGATCCAACACAAAAGGCATAAAGTAAGTGTAATGATGGGGGACACTTGTCTCCTCCTCATTTAGCCAATACAAAAGTAGCCTTGTACTTTATAATGATTATGGTACACTTGTCATTTTCTTACTTAGCCAACACAAAAGATGTGTCATCATGAGTCATCATTACTTACTTTATTAAAGTTACTTTAATAAAGTTGCTTTATCGGTGTTCACTTGGGACTCTACTTGGGTTGTGCTTGGGAATGCGACACATATGTCATGGCCCGTTAATGATACCGTGTTAGAGTATATGTGTATGGGCTCCACATGGTCCACATACTAGTGCCGATTCCCAAAAACGTAGGGTATACATGTCTACTCTGAAAATGCCATATACACACCTACACCGGCAGAGTTTGCCTGACTAATCCATCTCTTACCTCATAATATAGCTAGGTGGGATCTTTCTACCAACCCAATGGCATCGTATATGTGTCCTATACACATCTGCATCGATACTTTAATCCTACTACCTATGTATACTGGGCCCTCTACCCGATAGGGCTGAATCACATAGTCCCCTAGAGTTTTTCTATCTCTTGATATTCTTGGGACTTCTCCTAAATTGTGCTCAATCTCTGCCTAATACAGGCTTATCCTTCAGTTTCTAGGCCCAAAATTCAAGATATTACTGCTGACAACCTTCTCTCAAAATATATAAACTCCAAGAGTCTTTTACTTGGTTCTTGAGAGATCCTCCTTTTCATATTCTCCTCAAGATGGTTGAATGAATTCTTATGATAGTTTATTTTTGAGGTGGAACATACTCCTATTCTCCGTTACCTCTCTTTATGGTTAGACTTTGTAGGTCCAGTAATGGGTGCTCCAAGGTTTTCATTTCTGATATAGATGGTATAAACCTCTTTATTGGTGCATGAGAGACTCTTGGCTTCTTCTTTATCATCTCCATACCCTTATGTCCATTGTTCTTAGATTCAATCTGCACACATAAAATACTAGATGGACATTCTGGTACCCACATATACTTGGGTCCTTGATTGTTAGCATTATACCTTACTTGGCTTTTAGGAACCCAAACAAATTTATTTCTCTTAGTAGAATTTCTTTTAATATTGTATGTGTGAGAAATATGACCTAGCAAATAATAGAATGATATGCATTATGAGATTCTATGCAAGTATTGTGTTAGTAATGAGAGTAGAAACTTAAATAGACTTCATTTGAACATTCTTTCATCCCAATAAATTTTCCAGCATGATTGAAAGCATTTTTTCTTTTCTTAATAGAATCAATGATTGGTTGGAAAAAAATTTTATGCAATCTTTCAAGATCATTTTTCTTAAATGCACGATGACCTGCATCTAGTCCCTAGGCTACTCCTGAGATTTCAATCCACTATGTCCCACAAGTTTAACTAGGTACTTGAGAACCGCTACAATCCCACAAGTTCAGTTGGGCACTTGTGAAGCTTTCTATAAATCTCTTACTAGGTTACTCCCCCTTACATACCATAAGGTTATAGTCGAGTTACTCCCCCTTACACACAGTAAGTCTTACGAGTAGAACAATTCTGAAGACCTTTTCCCTCCCGCTTACTTGTGCAAGTCTTATAAGTAGCAACATTCTCTCATACTTATAACCCTGTAAGTCTTACGAGTAGCAACATTCTCTATTGCTTTCACATTGTAAGTCTTATGAGCAGAAAGTCTTAACATGAATTTTCTCTATAGCTTCTCTATAAAGAAATCAACCCTCTCAAGGTCCCTCTACCTTGAGATCAAATGAGAAATACAATTGAAAGTGTTTACAGACTCTCTCACATAGTGGATATGATAATTACTGAAGTATAATACAAACAATCACTCTCTCAAAGATAATTGATATCAAAGCTATAGAATAACAGAGAGTGTTTGAGATGAAGTGGATGACTTATGATTATAGCGTGTCAGAGTAGTTAAGCTCTCGTCATTGTTCTAGACTTTGAAATCTCTTCTATTTATAGTTGATGAATATTGATGACTATTGAGCATTTCAACTTGTTTGCTAGAGTCACACAACTTCTTTTAATCATTCTTCATATTTGAAAAACTAGCCGTTACGTTCAATGGATGCTCCATTTTGTAAAGTGGCTTTTCTTCTCTTAGTATGTTTTCTCATTGTTTTCCGGTCAAATGCTTACAACACTAATACAATGAGATGTTTGATACAAAGACTTTAAATCAATGATTAATAGATAATTATCATGTATTATGGGTTCATCACTCAAGTGATCAGTTAAGCAATCAAGGGTTATCACTTGAGTGATCCCTTCCAAAACTTGGCCAAAAGCATAACTCAAGTAGTCACTCGAGTGATATCAGTCATTACTCCATTGGACACTTAAGTGATTTGCTTATTTTGAATCCAAATATTGCAAATGACCTATTATCAAAAAGATATCATGTAATATCCTGAATTTTAGGATTTTAGGCTTAAGAATAAGC